>JAWQEG010005007.1:0-17500 GCA_033782935.1 Petrolisthes cinctipes
ACAAGACAAGTAGAAAGCCAGCAGTTGGTTGGTTGGTGGGTTGTTGGGGTCGTGGACAGTGTTTACATTTTAACTATATCAATCCCTGCTGGTTTTCCTGTGACTTGTGGTTTCAGATTGACGTTTATGTTCTCATACAAGACAAGTAGAAAGCCAGCAGTTGGTTGGTTGGTGGGTTGTTGGGGTCGTGGACAAAGTTACTTATTGATCCTCTATACAGGAAGGCATTAGGTGTGTGATGTGAATGGTTTGGTAGGTGTTGTAGTCCTTAGTCAGGGTTGCTTTCAGTGTTGAGGTGAATTTGTAAACAACTGACAGTCCTCTTCCTTTCCTCCTTCTTTCCTTTCTTTGCTCCTCCTCTTCCCCCTTCTTTCTTCTCCTTATCTCCCTTCCTCTCTCTCCACTTGTTTTTTCTGCTATTTCATCCGTTTTTACTCCTTCTCCCATGCTTATTATCTTTCCTCGTTGCTCCTTGTCATTCTTCCTTGTTCCTTAAATTTTCCTCCTCCTCTGCTCCGTTCTTATCATTCATCTTCTCCTTCTTCCTCCTCTACCTTCACAAGATATTTAAGTAATTGTGGAAACTGGAAGTACTGTATTCTGTCAGCCTTGACCTCACCACCACCACTACCACTACCACACCACCACCCTAGCACCAACACATCCTCTACCCCCACAACCACAATGCCACTACCTCCACCAACACACTACCACTATCACACCCCTACACTACCACCAACACATCCTCGACCCCCACAACCACACTACCAACAACACATCCTCTACCCACACAACCACACTACCACAATCACAACTACTTCCCCCAAACCACTACCACACTGCCACCTTTACCACACCCATACACTACCACGAACAACACATCCTGTACCCCCACAACCACACTACCACCACCACACCACCACCATAACACCCCACTACAGTAGCTACACAGCGGCTGACCACCAGGATAGGCCAGTGTATAGCCTAACCTTGTGTCACTTCCTGTATTAGTAAACTTGTATGACTTTCTCTTGTACCACTACCACTACCATTACCATTGCCTGCCCCCTCTCCTCTACCACTGCCTGCCCCCTCTCCTCTATCACTTATCCATTGCCCCCCCCTCCCCCCTCCACCATCCATTTATTACCCCCTCCTTTCCTTGCCCCTGCCAACTACCTATTGCCCATCTCCTTGTCCTTGTTATTCATCTATTTATTCCCTCTTTTTCCTTGCCCCTATCACCCATCCATTGCCATCTCCCATCCCCTTGCCCACCACCACAACCACCACCATCCATAGCCTACATTCCCTTAATTCCCCTTTTCCTTGCCCATAATTATCACCTATCATTTCCTCCCTTCAATTTCTCCTTTTTTCTTGTCCCTACCACCCATCAAACACCTATTTTTTTTTTCTCGGTTAATATTTTCTTTACTTTTGTCTTCATAATTATTTCATTCTTCTGTTGTCTTGATCTTTCCTCTTAACATTTATTATTATAACCTCTTTCCTGTTGCACACACACACACACACACACACACACACACACACACACACACACACACACACACACCCGAGGCTACCGTTGTCTGCGAGGCTATCCAGTCTCCCTTGTGTATGTGTGTGTGTGTGTGTGTGTCTGTGTGTGTCCTTGTACAACATTCCACAATCTCGACACACTAATCACAACCTTATTATTTTTGACTGCATTACTGAACATAAACAATAATATTAGTGTTCATTTATTTTTTTTCATGAATTTTTTTTTTCACCACATCAACCTTCAGTTAGGCTAAACATAAGTATTATATCGAAGGTGAAGAAAGTCCCTGTAAGTGGATTAAATGTTAAGAGGATAATGTTATGATTACTTTTGTTACAGCCACAATCAAATATCCACCGACACTTTCCTTTCATTGTGCAAATAAATCAGTATCATAGCTAAATATTATCATACAACACCTTACGTCAACTCAACCCCCTCAATTATTATTATTATGAGGTGCTACAAAATCATGTATATGTTGTTTTTAATTACCAAGATATTTACTACAAAGGGAAAAAAGTGTCGGTGGATATTTGATTGTGGCTGTACATACATTGGAGTGCCTTGATTCCTCCAAAGTATACCAGGAAACAAACAGGACCAGATGAACATAAGTATTGGTGGTATACCTTGCCTGTTGTTGCTTGGATTAATTAGTCTGCATGGAGCAAACGATTCCTCCAGACTATTCCAAGCAACAATTACCATTACTTTTGTCAATCTGGTACCGTTGGCTGACATACTTGGAGGAATCGAGGCGCTCCAATGTATGTATGTACCAAAAATATACTATCCCCTTAAAATTAACCTTTATACAAATATTCCTGTAGTGTATAATGGTGTATAAATGTTGGTTTCCTCATCCAGTCTCAATAGTATGATGACTGTATTCTCTTTTGTTGTTGTTGTTGTGTTGTGGTGGTGATGGTAGTGGTGGTGGTCGCTGTTGATGTTGTAGTGGTGGTCGTTGTTGTTGTTGTGGTGGTGGTGGTTGTTGTGGTTGTTGTTGTTGTTGTTGTGTTGTGGTGGTGGTTGATGTAGTGGTTGTTGTTGTTGTTGTGTTGTGGTGGTGGTGGTAGTTGTGGTTGTGGTGGTGGTCGTTTTGGTGGTGGTGGTGGTGGTGGTTTTTGTGTTGTGGTGGTGGTTGTTGATGTGTCTTGGTGGTTGTTGTGGTGTTGGTGGTGGTGGTGGTTGATGTGTCTTGGTGGTCATGGTGGTGGTATCCGGCAACACTTCTCTTTAATTAACGAAAGGAAGGCACGATTTGCCAGATGATATCATGACTCGTTAGTTAAAGTACAGGCTGTTGTTATACCACATGTAATGATTACCCTTGTATCCTTCTTACTTTTCGGATCTGTTCAGGAATACCGCCTCAGGTGCAAAGCCAAAGGAAGCTAGATGATGACCCCCATAACACACACACACACACACACACACACGCGCACATTAGAAAAAATAAAAAGAATAAAGTAAATAAAAAGAGAAAGGCACATATATGACATCCCACACAAAATGATAATAATGGTTAGCTTCCTGTCCAATTATAAAAAAAAAAAAAAAAAAAAAAAAAATATATCACTATGTTTATGGTGGTGGAAGGAAATGAAAACCACATACATGTAAAGTAAAGAACGTCTTAAAATGCAGACTAAATCCCTTGCAGTTCCCATGCATGATTTCCCCCTTCCCAGTGGACTATACTTACTTTAATACGACGGGGGTAGAGTCACGAGGTACCTATCTATAACAAGTAAGTATTCTCCTGTAAGTCTTGTTGTTGTTGTTGTTGGGAATCTTCTGACATAGGCTATAGCTACCAGTGGACCAAATACAACACTTGTTATCCTGTTCTGCTTGTCTCATACATACTTTCTTACTTACTGGAACTCGTTTATTATTCTTATCATATGGCTATTCGTAGGAGCATACTTATTAAGAATGAGCCAGTAGGCTAAGCGAGTAATTGAGTGAGTGAGTGAACGACTGAGTGAGTAAGTGAGGGAGCAAGCGAGCGAGTGAGAAAGTGAATAACTGAGTAAGTAAGTGAGGAAGCAAGCGAGCGAGCGAGCGAGTGAGCAAGGGAGTGAACTACTGAGTGAGGAAGTGAGGGAGCGAGTGAAAGAGTGAACAAGTGGACCGACAGCTATACTTTTGTAAAATTGTTGGTGTCATCACTCATTAGGCAAGGTTGTCCCCCGTCCCCGTCTTTTCCTCCTTCACCTTCACCTTGACTTCCAGCGCCGTCGTAGTCAGATTCCTCAGAAGGGTTGGTGGGTGGGTGGGGAGGTGACCTTGAGTGGGTGAACCGACTTGGGGAACACCTGTACCTTTCCTTACCTAAAACACCTTACCTTTCCTTACCTATAACACCTTACCTTTTCCTTACCTAAAACACCTTACCTTTCCTTACCTATAACACCTGGCAGAGCTGATGGGTGGTGGGTGGGGAGGTGACATTGAGTGGGTGAACAGACTTAGGGAACACACACACCTTTCCTTCCTTACCTATAACACCTTACCTTTCCTTACCTATAACACCTGGCAGAGTTGATGTTTATGTGTGGATGAGAAGAAGAGTTGTTGTGATGAAAGGTATATACAGTGGTGCAGAAGGGTGATTATTTTGAACTGGAGAAAGTGTATTTGTATTGGGGTATGAGACTGGAATACATATTTTGCATTATCTATACCCTGTGTGATGAGTGGTGACAGATACTTAAAAATTGTCCTGTGTGTGTGTGTGTTTAATGTGTTTCTATGTGTTGTGTGTGTGCTTGATGTGTTTGTATGTGTGTGTGTGTGTGTTTGATGTGTATGCATGTGTGTGTGTGTTTGATGTGTGTGTGTGTGTGTGTGTGTGTGTGTGTGTGTGAACTTTAAAAAATCATTTGTGGTTTTGCGTAATATTTAATTTCCTAAACCTAAACTTCATGCAATAGATACAATAACTTATAGATTATTTCACATTAATACATTAGTCCTTAAAAATGCTGCATGTAATGTATATTTTTAGGTTACTTTTTGTCTTGAATAATCTGATTTGCGAGAGACAAAAAAAAAAAGGTCATGAATGTGAACTCTTGGTGAAGTTATTGTTTTTAAATCCACTTCATGGTGTTGTGTTCCCATTGGCATACGAGAGACTGACCAATTGTAATGCTTTGTGTGTGAGTGAGGTGTGACTGAGGTGTGAGTGTGGGTGAGTGAGTGAGTGTTGAAGGCAGACAGGGCAGGTGGGATGAAGGTGCAGTGAGTGAAGTGTGAGTGGATGAGTGAGTGAGTTGGGGTTGGTGTAGTGAGTGAAGTACGAAGGAAGTGTGAGTGAGTGAGTGAGTGAGTTAGGGTTGAAGGCAGACTGGGCAGGAGAGATGAAGGTGCAGTGAAAGTAGTGCCTGCCAGTGTGAGTTGAGGTTACAGTGGTCACATCCTACCCACCACCACCACCACTCCCAGCCATCACAACAACAACACACCACCTTTGTCAGCATTTCTCATCACAACACATTGTCTCTTCCACCACAACACTTCCCACCACAATGCAGTACCTTTGTAGCGTCTGCAAAACATCCCAGCTTGCTACCCAACTTCCCTATCATCTCACCCTCACTTGTGTTTGCTGCCAACAACCACAACGAGACGACCACACAGTTTCCCACCTTCATTGTCACACTCGACCCTCTGCATGCCTGCCTATCACTTGACTGACTTGTGGACATGGGTGTGGCCAGGGAGGATGAGAGTGGGAGTTAGTTAGGTTGGCCATCCACCCAGCTGTTGTATATACACACTACATCCGTGGCTAGCTGGAGTTGGCTTCTGACTTTGTGGCACCGTCGCAACCATGCATGGATACGAGGGATGAAGCCGAGCAATAGTAATCAACCTGAGTAGAATCTGTTATAAACAAGAAACATTGCCTTCCCTCACCCTGATTCAACTCGGGTAGATGTGAACACGTATACATACAAATTTCTCTACCCGAATCTAACTTCTTTCGTGGACTGCAACTCTGCTATCACCGGCCGTTTGACAGGTTGGTTACTCTGTTAACTCCAGAGACCGTTGTGGTGGGTCATGGAGTGAACCAATAGTTGTTGTGCCTGTGGGTGGTGGTTGACTCATTGGATCGTGGACACCACACTGTTATGTCCATACCAGAGTGCCATCGTCCAAAACAGTGATGCTTAACAGGAAGTTCCCCACCAACACATCACTTGCTTTCGATGCCACTGTCACCTTGTTGTTTCTCTCACACCTTCTCTGCAGGCATCACTTCCACCCCTTCCTTAACCCTTCAACCCTCCACCACCACTACTTCCACCCCTTCCTCAAACCTTCTACCCTCCACCACCACCACCACTTCCACCCCTTGCTCAAATCTTCTACCCTCCACCACCACTTCCACCTCTTCCTCAAACCTTTTTTCTACCCTCCACCACCACCACTTCCACCCCTTCCTCAAATCTTCTACCCTCCACCACCACCATTACACCTCTCAGCACATGACCATCAGTACTACACACACACACACACACACACACACACACACACACACACACACACACACACACACACACACACAACACACACACACACACACACACACACACACACACACACACACACACACACACACACACACACACACACACACACACACACACACACACACACTTCCCCTTGCATGCACCCTGACTAAGCTGGTCACGCAAGAGGAAGTGTGTGATATAAAGAAGGAAGGAACAAATGTAGCCAATCTATTCCTGCTCCCAAAAAAACATGAGTAGCAGGGAAGTCCAACAGTGGTCATAAATTTCATCACTGTTACCGCTGTTCGTGAATTGTGGACTCTAATGAATTTTGTGGATAATTGAGAAGGCAAGTGTTTGATTGATAAAGCAGGTGTTTGAATGATAAGACAGGTGTTCGAATGATAAGACGTGTTTGAATGGTAAGACAGGTGTTTGAATGATAAGACAGGTGTTTGATAAGAAAAGGTGTTCGAATGATAAGACAGGTGTTTGATTGATAAGACAGGTGTTTGATTGATAAGACAGGTGTTTGAATGATAAGACAGGTGTTTGAATGATAAGACAGGTGTTTGAATGATAAGACAGGTGTTTGAATGATAAGACAGGTGTTTGAATGATAAGACAGGTGTTTAGTTGATAAGACTGGTGTTTGGTTGATTGACAAGGCAAGTGTTTGAATGATAAGTCGAATATGAACTATAATTTTGACTACAGATATATGCTCATTTTCAACTAGTTATTTTGTGAATCTGTTGATAACGAGGTGCAATTTACAGACAATCTTTTTAGAATCGGGGAGGGGGAGTGTGGGAGGAAAGAAGAATAGGGAGTTGAGAGGGAAGGAACGAGGTAAGAAAGGAAATGTGTGTGTGTGTGTGTGTGTGTGTGTGTGTGTGTGTGTGTGTGTGTGTGTGTGGGAGTAGTAGGATGGAAGACGGTAGTGAAAGGTGATGGGAGTGGCTGAGGAGAACGTGTAGACAAGTTGGTTGTGGAGAAGGGAAGGACGGTGTTGTAAGATGGGTGTGTGAGTGAGGTGGGTAAAAGAAGGAAGGAAGGGAGCAGGGAGGAAGGTGAAACGAGTTTGTGTAAGATGCATGTGAGGGTGTGGGTATGTGTTGTAATACTGCACGTGTGTGTGTGTGTGTGTTGGGGGGGTGGGGGTGACTGCAGGGGTGATGTTAGAGGGGGGTGGGGATGATGATGTATTGGGGGAGAATTCTTAGAGTCAAGGCCAAGGCCAAGGAAGGGAAGGAAAGGGAAGAGAAGGGAAGGGAGGAGATGGAAGGGAAAGGAAGGGAAGGGAGGAGATGAAAGAGGGGCAAAATGTTGGACTGTTGAGATGGAAGGGGATGAGAGGGGAGGTAAGGATGGGATGGAAGGAGGTTGAAGAGGGGCAGTATGTTGGACTGTTTTCAAGCAGTATAGACTTTACCCAACCAACCCCTGGCCTTACTATACACACACTCGCTCACACCAACACTTTTTACACGTATGTACACATTCACACACATGCACACATACAATACACATGTTCAAGCGTACACGTAATCATACACACATTCTCTCTCTCTCTCTCTCTCTCTCTCTCTCTCTCTCTCTCTCTCTCTCTCTCTCTCTCTCTCTCTCTCTCTCTCTCTCTCTCTCTCTCTCTCTCTCTCTCTCACAAAAGCTGATGCGCACATACAATACACATGTTCAAGCGTACACGTAATCATACACACATCTTTCTCTCTTACACACACACACAAGCTCACACGTGACCAGCCTATCTATTTCTAACACCTCCTCTCCTACCTCCACTTCCTTTCCTCCTTCCTACCCTCTCTCCCCCTATTTATCATTATTATTTATTTTGCTGTAGGACATTTATACAATTTCAAGTTCTGTTTTAACCCCGGTGGATTAATAATGTTGTATTTTAGGCTTAAGGGGGTGCGGGAGTAGGGGACAGGCTTGGTGGGGGGACTGGGGGGGTGCGGGAATAGGGGGACAGGCTTGGGGTGGGTAGAAAGCCTGTCCCCTATTCCTGCACCCCCATAACCCCTCCCCCAAGCCTGTCCCTCTACTCCCACACCCCTCAAAACCCCCCTAAACCCCCCTCAAGCCTGTCCCCCTATTCCCGCACCCCCTTAAGGATGATGATGATGGTGATAATGGTTTACGTGTAGGGTAGAGTATAATAAGGGTTGGCAAGACGAGAGGGAAGGAAGGAAGGAAAGGAAAAGGTTGGTGGGTGAAGAGAGAAATAAAGAATGAAAAGGGTTGGTGGGTGAGGTTTTATTTTATAGGGCAATAAGGGTCTATAAAAGAGGAAGGTCGAATAAGACAAGGCATCTGGACAGGAGAGAAATTTATGAGCTGCAAAAGAGATACAGACCAAATTATTATAAGAAAATCAGCATCAACAAAAACAACAACAACAACATACAATATACCTGTGAATATACGTGTGTGTGTGTGTGTGTGTGTGTGTGTGTGTGTGTGTGTGTGTGTTATCTCCTTGGACGTGCTCTCAACATAATGGTGTGGCCTCGTTCCGTTTTATTTTTAATGTTTTTTTTGTTTTGTTTTTCTAATTTCGTAATGTTAAGCAACTTGTGTCTGGAGGAGGAAGTACATTGGAGTAAGTTATTCCTACAAATTATTCCATGCAACAGGCCAGCCACCATTATAAATACAGTATGTTCATTAGGTCCTGTTTCCTGGCATACTTTGGAGGCATCAAGGTACTCCAAAATACTGGTACAAATACTTAAGTACTGATACAATTCCATACTTTATTTATTTATACACTGTAGTACTTATTTTTATTATGTTTTTATTTTTTTATATACCTTGGGGGAAAATGCACCGATTCCCTTCTAAGTAATGATAATAATTCTAGATACATATTTTGCCTACGTGCCAGTGTTTATAAGTTACAGATGGGTACTTATAAGAGGGGGAGGTGGAGGAGGGAGTGTGTGTGGAGGAGGTGGAGGAGGGTGAGGGTGTGTGTGTGTGTGGAGGAGGAGGGTGTGTGTGTGTGTGTGTGTGTGTGTGTGTGTGGAGGGGGAGGTGGAGGAGAGTGTGTGTGTGGAGGGGGAGGTGGAGGAGGGTGTGTGTGTGTGTGTGGAAGGGGAGGTGGAGGAGAGTGTATGTGTGTGTGTGGAAGGGGAGGTGGAGGAGGGTGTGTGTGTGTGTGTGTGTGTGTGTGGAGGGGGAGGAGTGTGTGTGTGTGTGTGTGTGCCTGAGGCGGGCAGGGGGCTGTGTTGTGTTGTGTAGGTGGAAGTTGTTCGTCTGCTGCTTCTGGACACGACTTGGGCTTCTTCCCTCCAGGTCCAGAACACACCACGGAAACAACAGTGGATTCCTTAAGGGGGATATTTTGTGTTGGTAAATCTAGAGTAACTAAATCCTTCAAACTATTCCAAGCAACAGAACACCATTAATTTTGCTCTTCTGGACTGTTTCCTAGCATACTTTGGAGGAATCGAGGCACTCCAATGTACCAAAAACGAATTACCATCTTAAGGGACCCTGTGATGTAGTCAGAAAATTGTAGGTAAATGAGTCCTACAAATACGGCCACGAAACACACACCTATATGGAAGGAGCTTGTTTCGTGTCATAGTCAGGGGGAATCAGAAGCCTTCAATTCTCCTCATACATGATCACAGGGTCCTTAAGGGGAGACTCTCTTTTGGGTACTTACATTGGAAGACTACTGATTCCCCTAACTATGCCAGGAAACATATGACCTTCATGCTTACTAATAGGGGATCTGTTTCGTGGCATAGTTGTGGAGGACTCACAGACCTTCCAATTCACCAACAAGAGAATCTCGCCTTCAATCATAACAGAGAGAGAGAGAGAGAGAGAGAGAGAGAGAGAGAGAGAGAGAGAGAGAGAGTGAGTGAGTGAGTGAGTGAGATGAGGGGCCCCGTTTCAAGTGCGTGTGTTTCATGTGTACAGTATCATCCTAACATACAGTATGCTTCATGAGGGGCTCCGTTTCAAGTGTGTGTGTGTGTGTGTGTGTGTGTTTCATGTGTCTGCAACTGTACCTCGTATCCTCCCTGGTCTTCAGTTATAAGTCAAGGTTCGTTCTGACTAGGTAGTAGGTTGGTTTTGTTTGGTAAACGGTGTAATTGGGAGTGAGGTGGTAAAATCCTCATTACAAGTGTTTGGTCAACATTATAACACTTACCTGCTCTCAGATTAGCTTAGCTGGCTGGGCCATTACAGTGTTAGTGGTAAATCTGCGAGCAACTTTTTTTTTTTTTAATGCCTCAACCTCAGTCAGTAGCCCGTGACACTCGCCCAGCACGCGAGAGGTCCCGGGTTCGATTCCCGGGTCAGTGGAATTGTTGGACAATTTTCCCAGCCCCCTATGTCCCTGTTCACCTAGCAGTAAGTAGGTACCCGGCTGTAAAAACAAGGATAGCAACTTTGTAGACTGGGGGAAGGTGTGTTGATGTAACAAGACTGACTGCCTTAATGACCAACACCATGAGTCGATAGGTATAAAGCCCTAAATCTTCTTAAGCTACAGACAGGCCACCATTATTTTTCTTCATCTGGTCCTGTTTCCTGGCATACCTTTGGGGTAATCAAGGCGTTCTAATGTACCAAAAGAATAATATACCATTAAAAGCTCTCCAGAACAAGTAAGATAATTACTAGTAGTGTGTATTATAATCGTTTTTTGCTCCAACTTTGTATCTCTTAATTCTTTATACTCGAATTGCAAAGTTTAGAAATGTAACCAGCTTATACAGTTGCCGAGGCGTTAATATTATCATTTTAGATGAGAAATTATTTGCTCGGACTAGCCTATCTCTCTCTGTTTGTCACGATTATTTAAGTTGTGAGGTGGTATTTCCTGATTGAGAACTGGGTAGGGGGAGAACGAGGACGAGAGAAGGAGAAGGAAGAGAGGAGGAACATGTGGCAGGAGAAGGAGAAGGAAGAGAGGAGGAACATGTGGGAGGAGAAGGAGAAGGAAGAGAGGAGGGACATGTGGGAGGAGTAAGTGGAGGAGGAGAAGGAGAAGAAAGAGAGGAGGAGCATGTAGGAGGAGAAGGAGGAGTAAGAGGAAGAGGAGAAGGAGAAGAAAGAGAGGAGGTCCATGTAGGAGGAGAAGGAGGAGTAAGAGGAAGAGGAGAAGGAATGTGGGTGTGAGTGTGGGTGTGGCTAAGTAGAAGTGGGTTGGGATGGGTCGTGAGTGAGGGTAGGGACATATGGGTGTGTTGGGAAGCTGGAGAAGGAATTTGGGTGGGTGGAGATGGGGAGAGAGAGGGGTTATGGTGGCATGTGTGTATGTATGGTGGTGGTGGTAGGGGTGCATGGGTGGGGATGATGGAGGTGGTTGTGGTGGTGAATAGGGGAAGGGGGAACTGGTGGATTGGGGAGGTGGTGGTGGTGGTGGGGGTTGTGGGTGGGGAATGGGGGTGATGTTCTGTTGTGTGTGGTCTGTGGGCCCTGAGGGGATGGAGGGAGAGGAGGAGGAGATCAGGGTCGTGAGGAAAGTGGAGGGAGATGTTGGTTGGTTTGAGAGAAGATGGGGGAGGAAGGAGAAGAGGTGGAGAGAGATTTGAACCGGCTGTAGGAAGATATAAAATAAGGAGTAGGAAGAGGAAGGAAGGGAGGGAGGAGGAGGAAGGAAGGAAGGGAGGGAGGGAGGGAGGGAGGGAGGAGGAGGAAGGAAGGAAGGAAGGGAGGGAGGGGGAGGAAGGAAGAAGAGGAAGGAAGGGAGGGAGGAGGAGGAAGGAAGAAGAGGAAGGAAGGGAGGGAGGGAGGGAGGGAGGAGGAGCAAGGAAGGAAGGAAGGGACGGAGATATAGGTATAAGGGAGAAGAAAGGTGGAGAAAGTTGTGAGCTGGAGAGAGGGTTGGTGAAGATGTTACAAAGGAAATCAAACAGCAGCAGCAGACCTCTTGATCCTAAAGAGAGTGTTGTTTGGGTCTAGTAGAGAGAAAGGATATAATAGTGCAAGGCTCCTATAGCCTAGGTATGGTAGATAACAATGCTGGGGAGAGAAGGAGGAAAGTGAAAGGGAAGGCAATAGGCCACTGTGTAACCTACTCCTTGAAAGACTAAAAAAAGATCATTTATGTTTATATTTTGTATGTTTATATTTTGATATGATACTGATTTATTTGTTGCACGATGGAAGGAAAGTTATTTGTTTGTGGCTGTAAGTACATGTTGTGTTGTAATGTCTTATAATAAATATATTCACATGAAGGGGATGTTTTCAAGGCGAGCTTTGACTTAACTCGTTTAACCTTAAATAATAATAATAACAACAAACAACTCTGACTGGAGCTGATCCAATTCTGTTACTGTACTCTTAAGGTCAGAGAAGTATAGGTAAAGAAATGACTAGTACCGGTATGTAAATAGTATGTTTGTACGGTAAATAAAGTTAATTGATCAGTATGCATTTAATTTTATTTTTAGTATATTTTTTTACGATATTTTATTATAGTGATGGAAATAAAGTTTTGGAAATGATAAAAATGTCACACCCCTCTTCACGCTATGTGACCTCGCTGTTGTTGCGGCGCCTAATATCAATCAATCAATCACTATAGTAAAGAGAAATGAATTAACGCTCTATTATAATATGGAAGATTAATTAAGCAACCTTATTTACTCATGGATACTCAGCTCTCGATCGCTTCCTCATTTAAAGATAATAAAAATAACTACCGGTATATATAAAAAATGGTCAACTCTGTGTTTGTATGTCGTGATTTATGTGTACAGTGAATCAGTGATATAATAATATTTCTTTTTAAGTCACTAGAGGGCACCTTTAAATCGAATCCGGGTAGAGTTGGAAAAACATACTGGGTAATTGGTGGTTGTTTTGATTGTGTCATAATGTGGATGGTAAAGTGTGTGTGTGTGTGTGTGGGGGGGGGGGGTTGTAGTGACGTCAATGTGGTTGTGTGTGTGTGTTGTAGTGACGTCAATGTGGTTGTGTGTGTGTGTGTGTGTGTGTTTTGTAGTGACGTCAATGCAGTGCTGACAAGTAGGTAGAGTCATTCATAATATTATATACAAGATGTGAAATGAAAGAGGAGAGGAAAAGGAAAATGAGGTGAATTGGGGAGATGAGGTGAAGTGAGGTGTGAGACAGTTTGATATGTGTGTGATGAGTGCGATGAAGTGAGGTGTGAGAGATGAGTGAGGTGAAGTGAGGTGTGAGACAGTGACGTGTGTGAGATGAGTGAGGTGAAGTGAGGTGTGAGACAGTTTGACGTGTGTGTGATGAGTGAGGTGAAGTGAGGTGTAAGAGATGAGTGAAGTGAAGTGAGGTGTGAGGCAATTTGACGTGTCAGATGAGTGAGGTGAGTCGAGGTGAAGTGAGGTGTGAGACTCAGCATGTTACATAACGACATGACTAGCCAACACAACCCACTCCACCCACCCCCATCCATGCACCCACCCACCAACCCACCCCACCCAGGACCTCACTCAAAAGCTTCTGCATTTATCTTCGTCATGCACTTTTCCAAAACGGTACCCTCCAGTGTTGTGTTGTTGTTGTGTTGTTGTCTTGTCCTCTAAACGAATTACTATATATTGTGTCCGAATATTACAACACTCCCATTCATTTAATTCTGTTTCAAAAGTTATTGCAGGGTGTAGGCCTATCGTAGGAAGTGGTTTGATAATGTGTGAGATGATTCGAAACTTCAAGGCCTAAATGCTTATTTTATTTTGGATCGTGACTGACTGTAGGTGATTGAAATCAAACCATACACACACACATGCACACTTCACATGCACATCCGTATACTCTGTGTGTGTGTGTGTGTGGCTGTAGATGCATGGGTGTAAGGAACAAACTGCTGTGTGTGACTGTAAATGAGTGTAAAGAAGAAACTTCTGTGTATGTGTGCAGATGTGTGTAAGGAACAAAACTCTGTGTATGTGTGTAGATGTGTGTAAGGAACAAACCTCTGTATGTGTGTAGATGTGTGTAAGGAACAACCTCTGTGTGTGTAGATGTGTGTAGGGAACAACCTTCTACGTATATGTGTAGATGTGTGTAAGGAAAAAACTTGTGTGTGTGGCTGTAGACGAATGCACCGTTGTGTAACCTCAACACGCAGGGAGCCCGGCCTTGGTGTTGGTGGGGCAGGCAGGCAGGCAGGTAGGTAGGTAGGCAGGCAGGTAGGTAGGTAGGCAGGCAGGTAGGTAGGTAGGTAGGCAGGCAGGCAGGTAGGTAGGATGGAAGAATCAACAGGCAACCATCACAAATTTATCAGCATACAGTGATCGATTTTGCTCAGTTGGCTATTTGGTTTGTTGATAAGTTGGATGGTTGATTAAGTGATTATTTGATAAGTTGGATGGTTGATTAAGTGATTAGTTGGTTAGTTGGATGGCTGATTAAGTGATTAGTTGATTAGTTGGATGGTTGATTAAGTGATTAGTTGGTTAGTTGGATGGTTGATAAATAATAAATAAAGTAGAGATGTATTAAAGATTAGGCATTATAAAGGAATCCCTCTACTAAAAGGAAAAAAATGAATAAATAGAGACTTAATTACCTAGCAAAGACATACAAAAATAATGAATAAACAGTGAATAAATAATGAATAAACAAAGACTGAAATACCTAGCAGAAACATACAAAAAAAGAGAAGAAGAAGAAAAAAGGCAAATCCGAACGAAAAATGAATAATGTCGGGGGGGGGGGAGAGACGAGGACAAGGTTTGTTTTGATAGTGTGACGAGGCATTCTCCCTGGCTGGTTGGTTCCCGGTATCCCCCCAACAACACCATCCATTACGAAATTTATTCTTCCCCGTACAGTGAATTCATTGTGTACATACAGGTCGGCGTCACTCGTTGCCACACTCTGGGCATGTCTGACGTCACTATAGTTTGGTCACACAATTTGATCATTCGGTGTTAATTTGTTGTCGACACTTTACAACTAACTACTCATAAAAAAAAAAAACTACTCCGTAATATCATCATCGTTACCTTTTTACCTACTTACATTATTTTCAAAAGATATATATATGTTGTTTAATGCAGTATATGGTAAAATTTCCTAGTCATCTCTCCTGTTTGAGAGATGACATCCACATAATAGAAATAAAATGCCTCGGCAAGTTTGTGAATCATTAACTAATTAGTCAAGCAATAGAGACGACTAATTCTCATTCACGATTCATATGTATGCAAGACGCTATCCATGACGGTAACAAAGCCACAGAGAAGAGGTATACAGGGCCAAGCAAGGTGAGAAAATTTACAGTAGAATACCTGGCTGGTAACATATTGTCCCTCTCTTCAATTCGATGGCTGGCACGAGACAATTCATGGTGGCTGTTTTGCTGTTTTCTTCGTCTGGTAGTCAGTACGTCCCTGGGTATATATATATAATTCATGGGTCAGTATTAGGGACCTTGCTTGTGATCGTGTATGAGACGTGGTTGTGGCTTCTGATTCCTCCTGACTGCCACAAAACAATTAAGCTACTTCAATACAGGTGGTGTTTCGTGGCAATGTTTGAAGGACTCACAAACCTCCAATTTTTGAACTACATCACGGGGTCCCTTAAAGGACTTATTCTTGTATACATATTAGAAGAAAAAACACTTGTGTATTGATTATTATAGAACGTTAACAGAACACCCCTGTGCTTACCTAGGCAGTGTGTGTTGTGTATGAGTGAGTATGAGATGGTTGGGGGAGCATTGGGTGGGGTGGGTGAAGGTGAGGGTGAAGCAGAGGTAAGCAGGAAGGTTGGTAATCACACTCCTCAACATGTGACATTAGACTGTCCTCGCTACTGTACGGATACAGACATAAATTTCACCACTCCTGTCCACAAACAATTCATAATATTATACAGGTTTTGTATATTATAATGTTGTGTGTTCGTCTTAGGAATTGATTGGTGTTCGAGTTAATGTAATGTAGAGTTTCTCCCTTTTTCTCACTTTTGGTACATAAGAGTGCCTTGATTCCTCCAAAGTATGCCAGGAAACGGGACCAAAGGAACAAAAATAATGGTATCCTGTTGCCTGGAATAGTTTGGAGGAATCATTTGATGCAGATTTTCCTCCCAAAACAATGTGCTATATAACCCCATAATTTAAACGACAGGAAGTTGAATTACAAGCCTGTGTGGTGAATAAACAAACGAACCACAAACCAAGCCTAATTATTCTACTCTCTTTATGTTTGGTTAGAATATTATACCACAAACCAAGCCTATTACTCTCTTTATCTTTGGTTAGAATATTATACCACAAACCAAGCCTATTACTCTCTTTATCTATGGTTTGAATGTGCTTGTGGACTCAGTGATTAAAAAAAGTATAGTCTACGGATTGGTCTCACCCACGTTCATTAAGCCATGAGCTAGATTGTGTAGAAAAGAAGAGAAGCCGAGGATGAATTATTGTAAGGTATGGTTGACGTGATGTCCTTGTCCCCTTTCCACCCAGCTGCTGCCACTTCCGTCTGCCACCCCCCTCCCACCCTCTACCTGAACTCCCCTCCCCTCCCCTCCCCTAACTGACTTATTGATCTTTTAATTCCCTTATCAACCCCCTAACTTTATATTCCCTAACTAACCCTCCCTAACTTTTCAGTCTTTAACTAATCCTCCCCCTATCCTTCCTTAACGTCTCATCACCACACCAACACGGCCACCTCACCTCATCTCACCTCACAACCCCTTCCTTTCCCCTCCTCTATTTCCACATATATTAATGATACTTGACGATATCATTACGTGTCCTGCTTACTGTCTCGTCTCTCTATCACCTTCTTCTGGCGCTATATGACCTCGCTCTTGCTGCGCCTAATATCAGTCAATCGTTACTCGTCTTTTAATGTGTGTTTTGTTTCCCCCGTCTTTTAATGTGTGTTTTATTTACCTGTCTTTTAATGTGTGTTTTGTTTACCAGTCTTTTAATGTGTGTTTTATTTACCTGTCTTTTAATGTGTGTTTTGTTTCCTCCGTCTTTTAATGTGTGTTTTGTTTACCAGTCTTTTAATGTGTGTTTTATTTACCCGTCTTTTAATGTGTGTTTTGTTTTGTGTTCACAGGGCGGGGACCTACGCGCCAACATTGAGGGGTTGCTCAAGAAATTCAGAGTCACCAAAGAGAACGAGAAGGTAAGTGTGTGTGTGTGTGTGTGTGTGTGTGTGTGTGGAAGAGAGATAGCAGGAAAGGTGTGATTGTAATGGGTATAGCTTTACAGAGGGTACTGGTAGGTTACAAGTACAATTCAGTATCCTTTAAATGGGAGTGTGATGTAGTGAGAAATTCAGTCACCAAAGAGAACGAGGTGTGTGTGTGTGTGTGTGGAAGAGAGATGGTAGGAAAGGTGTGACAGTAAGTGGTAGGTTTGCAGAGGGTACGGGTATGCTATAGATGGGAGTGTGATGTAGTG
>JAWQEG010005007.1:22500-29348 GCA_033782935.1 Petrolisthes cinctipes
TAATATGCAATGTGGTAAATTAATAACAAAAACATGTGGAAAAGTTGAAAATGCTGAAAATAAAACAGGCAACTCAGAAGTGATTAGTGATATATATATTTTTTTTTTAACTAACTAAGTGGTTCAGTTGCCTCATCAGAGAGAAAAAGAAAAGCTTAATTGATTTATACCTGAATATTATGATTAGGAAAATGTCATCAGGGAATATATTGTATGTCACCTGAATAATTATTGTGAACAGTTACATACTTTCTGAATAAGTGACAATGTATACAATGAACTGAAATGACAATGTATACAATAATCTGAAGTGATAATGTATTTGGTGTTATTAGTATTAATAAAAAAAATAACGATGTGTGTGTGTGTGTGTGTGTGTGTGTGTGTGTGTGTGTTGGGACATGTGAGTGTGTGTTTGTGTGTGTGTTGGGACATGTGAGTGTGTGTTTGTGTGTGTGTTGGGACATGTGAGTGTGTGTGTGTGTGTGTGTGTGTTGGGACATGTGAGTGTGTGTGTGTGTTGGGACATGTGTGTGAGTGTGTGTGTTGGGACGTGAGTGTGTGCGTGTGTGTGTGTTGGGACATGTGAGTGAAAATTAGATCGTATTGTTATGTTAGTGTGGAAACGTGTATATTTAATGGTCATTATGGCATGGGGACGAGGATTGTTCTTTTGTAACCTGTGTGTTGTATGTCCTTCCGGCCCCTCTGTGTTGACTGTAATGTACTGTGCCTGTTGTGGTGGAGGTGGTTGTAGTTGTTGTCGTCGTTGTGGTGGAAATTGGGGTGGTAGTGGAGGTTGTTGTGGTGAAGATTGGGGTTGTTGTGGTGGAAGTTGTGGTTGTTGTTGTCGTCGTTGTGGTGGAGATTGGGGTGGTAGTGGATGTTATTGTGGTGAAGATTGGGGTTGTTGTGGTGGAGATTGTGGTTGTGAATGATTTTGTTGATAAATAATAAGATGTGGTTGTGGTGAATGTTGTGGTACTTATGGTAGAGAGTATGGTTATGGATGAAGGTTTTGGTAGACAAGATATTGTGGTTGTGATGGAGTTTGTGGTTATAAATGAAGTTGTAGATAAATAAGATGGTGTGGAGGCCAGGGTTGTAATGGAGGTTGTTTTGTTGTGTTCTGTATTATTAATCGAGCCTGCTTCGTGTGTAACTGAAGGTCCCGACACACACACACACACACACACACACACACAAGGACCACACGAGTCGTCCTCTTGATTATTCACAACTGAAGAGGGAGACAGTCATCACCGTAACTGTATGGTAATAATTATTTTGTCTAACCATTGTGGGTTTTCTTGGCCTTCACTTCCTCGCTATTGTGTGACAAGTGCGTCTGGTTGGATCTTGGTGTGGTCCTTACTTGGCGATCACATAGCACCCGTGTGTCCCAGGCCATATTCTCTCTGGTGGTGGTGGTGTTGATGATAGAGCCAAAGAGGGAGCAGTAGGCTATATAATGTAGGTTACTGATAAATATTCTTTCCTGTTTGTTTTGTGTGACTGTGGCGTTATACTTTATGCAGCAGCTGTTGTGTTGTATTGTTGTATTGTTGTATTGTTGGGCGATTGTCCACGTGTGTTTTGAAAAGGTTAAGTGGAGATTCTTTCTTTTGTTGGAAGGTCTATGACTCATTCAAATTATGCCACGGAATAAAGCCTCTATTTAGTACCACTGAGGGCGTCTGTTTTCTAGTATAGTTTGGAGGAATCAGTAGCCCTCCAATTTATATATATATAGAAAAAAGAGCCTCTCCCCAGTGCGCAATGTATAAAATGCGTAGGTGACGATATTTGTATACTGGTAATAAGTTAACTGTTTACTGGATACACACATATATACATTTAATGCGTACTGTATATGTAATGCGTATGGGACGAGATTTGTATATTGATAATCTAGTTAGTTACTGGATACACATGTACAGTCACAAGCACTAATAAGTATTCAAGTGTGTTTCGAATACCTAGAGACCGTAAATAAATGCACAATAAGATCTCCATTGGAATTACTTCGTTAGTGAATTGGACTGTTCAAAGCTCCAACCAAAGCTGTATACTTATTAGTGCTCGTGACTGTACATTTATTGCACAGTCTATGTTTTGCGTAGGGGACGAGATTTGTGTACTAAAACCGTTTATTTCCTGGATACACACACACAGTATATACATTTATTGAGTATTTTTACTAGATGAGCATAATATATACATTTAGTGAGTATTTTTATATACACTTAGTGCGCAGTGTATGTAATGCGTAGGTTGCCCTTGCTGTGATGAATGGATTGGTTGACGCTTTTTATACTAGTTTTAAAACCCACACGTCCCGGTTTTTTTTTTGTATAGTGTTATGGGTGACGCCAACTTTACGCAACCTTCCGTGTTAACCAGAGGACATGGGCAGTCACTCAGTCAGTCGCCTAAATAATTATTATAGTAAGATGATTGAGTGTAGTAATAATATCATATTATTTATATCGGTAGTATTAATTATTACTTAAGTGAAACATGTATTAAATGTAATATGTTCTTTGTTATAACAATATTGTTTGTATATATTATGTCAGGCGTTCCTCGCGTCCATCAACAACAAGACGAAGGAGGACAGTAAAAGTTTGACAGACGAGAACGAAAACACGGCCGTGCCCGAGGGAGAGGAGGACGTGGGGGACGGGTGTCTGCTGGTGCCGCCCGCCTGCCCCACCAGACACCGGCACGATGGAGGCAAAGGTCCAGGGCTAGCTAATGGCAGCATCAAGAGTCTGGAGAGAAATTCGTCATCCAAGTTGGGGATAGGATGTGACAACGACTCTGACGACAGCATGCCCGGGGACGAGAAGGATGACAAAGATGACCCCGGTGTAGTCAACCCGGCCTTCTTCAGTGAAGACGACGACGATCTAGGCCGGGGTGACGGCTCCACGACTTCTGCCAGGTCATCAACAGAACCTTCACCTTCACCCTCACCCAAACACAACTTCAGGTAGTCCCATACTTGTTCACATTGGTATTTATTCCCATCAATGGAGTTTGCCATAAGGTAGTATTTTCAGACACGTTACAGACTTACAGTACATTGGCATTGAAATCTAGAAACAGTATTCACTTTCTAACTAAAAAAAAAAATAAAAAAAAACTTATTTGTTGAAATTATATCTTGCAAGATATCAGTATGTTCATTCATTGGAATCTTTCAGTTATAATAAAAGTCCTAGTGAGAGATGGGTGGTGGACAGTACTGACTGAAGCTACAGTTTGTCTCTCCCCAGTATGAGTCCCCGGCCCAGTCCCCGCCATTCCCCGGTCAGTCACCGGTCGGGGAACCTCAGCCATCGAAGCTCCGTGTCATCAGTCAGGAAGGGGATCCTCAAAAAGAGTGGTTCCTCCTCTACTATCAACATGGAGATGGTCAACTTGGGTCTGCAAAATGCTGCGATAGCTGCTGGAAACGCGACAAATCTCAACGGATATCACCGGGGGCGCTTCACTGACCCTTATGATGATAACTATGTCCCCATCGATACTCACCGCTTTGTGGGGTAAGTCACACATCCTTCACTATATACTATGGGGGTCTCTCTACTACTTACTCTCTGTAGTCTTGTAACTGGATAATGGTGGCCTAAGCTTCAGCTCAAATGGTAAAATATTTATGTAGTAATGATGGTATACACTGGTCTACAGTACTGTATGTTCTTTTCTTAGTAGATATCTGAGAGCCTTAATTCAGCACATATACAGTAGCTTCATTGGCAACCACAGCAGTATCAGTATGTAGTAAGTAATATTGTAGCAGTGTTTTGCTCCCCTTCCCCCAATGCTCACCCTGCACCACCCCCACCTCTGCACAGCTCCTCAGAAGAGAACAACTATGTGGCCCAGCAGAAGTCCGTGGGAGGTCACCGGGTCAAATTCATCTTGGAAACGGGCAAACCTGACCATGTCCACGGCTCCTATGATGACATCCGGATAGAAAAGATGGAGAGGGAAAGGATTGAAAGGATTGAAAGGTAAATTATAGTGGCCAGTTTTTGACGGGAATAAGTCATGATGTTTGCTATAAGGTTGGTTATTCTTCTCTTGTCTTTTACAAATGTATAACAGTGTAGCTACTTACATTCTACAGAAGGTTTGTAGAAATAGTATTGAGTTAATCTTGTATGTTACTAAACATTGGTCTTCTGCACAGGATGTATAACAATATGTCTTTTATAACAACTTTTATAACATCAACTGAACTATATTTTAACAGTTGTGAATATAATACTGTACTTCTGGAACTGAGATTTATGTGACGTCAATGGGAGGGTAAGTGTTGATGTGACCCTTTACACCAGAATTTCTGTAGTTTTCTCATGATCTCTTTTCACTTCTTTCTTTGGACCTAGATTTCCTTGCTTCACAGAAGAGTAAAAATGGGTGTTGAAGGTTATTATGTTGATGAGGTGGTCAGGTTGATGTTTGGTTTAGTGTTGTGTGAAGTGTCATGTGAAAGATTACATAACTTGAATGGAATTCAGGAGGAAATTGTTAAGATATTCTGTCTACATATGTTATACTGTATGGAGATATTATATTATTGTAGTTTAATTATTTAATGAGTGTACCTTCTCCTTTCAGCTCACCACAAACTGTGCATGGTATGCCTGAACTAACAATCTCACACACACATTCTGAACCCACTCACAAGGACACTTCTTCAGTCCAAAGCAGCTTAGCTTCATCTAGGAAAGCAGCACAGCCTCAGGGTAGCCCACACAGCTGCAATTTGCTCAGTAAAACCTCACCACCACTGCCAGAATGCTTCTCTCCAGTAAACACTTCTAGTGCCCTCCCTGTTGATTCCACTCTTTCACTAGATAATGAAATCACGTCAGTGAATAGAAGTCCTCCTTTAGTGGCACACAATAGGCCAGTGATGAATCTAGAGAGAAACGGCCAACCAAGTGAGGAAAACCAGAACACATTTAAGGCAAGAGAGAAAAATGAGGATGTTGACAAGGGTAAGATGACCACCAAACAGGCACAGTGGCAAGAGCTGAGGGCACTGCTGGTTCAGGACCTGGCAAACTTCAGGATGGGCCGGGGGTATCTTATGGCCAAGGAACTAGAGGAGAAGATTGCAGCATTTTGTCACAACAGTGTGATTAGCCAGATGAAGATATTGCGTTACTTGAGGCTACGAGAACGACAACGAGTCAGTGCACATCCAGCCATAGTGCAGGATGAAGAGTACAAGCATTCCCCAGACACAACAAAAGGGAGATGGCGCAGACAGCGGTACTATGGCAGTAGAAACAGACTATCACGAACCAACTCTTACCCTGCTGCTGCCATACCTCATGGTGCACTCACACCCATACCAGAGGAACAAGAGGACGAGTGTACATCTGACCTTGATGACCAAGACAAGCAGGTTGATATGAATTTTAAGGACACAAGAGTGATGATAAGCAAAAAGTTGGATGATACAGAAGACACTAGAGCCACAAAAACTAACGAGAAAACAACACCAACAAGAAGATTTTTAAAGAAAAATGAAAAAGGGCAAACTAATCCTCAGTCCATATCAGGAAAAGCAGAATTACAAATCAGCAACATCAGCCACCAATACCTCACCTCTGACAGGGGGAAACAACAAAATCCTGAAGATATGATAATTAAAGAAGCACAACAAGAAGCAGGTAGTCTACAGAATGGATCCTCTGGCAGCTGGGTGAATGAGGAAGGTGGCACACAAAAGTTAACACCAATAACACTTAATATTACCCATGTTGATGCTGCACAAACATTTTTGCATCAGTTGGATTCACCACCAGAATCACGAAATGAGTACGAGTTAAAACGTTTCCTAGGGGCAGCACAAGACAATGAAGGAATGACTGAGACTGACAATTATCAAAGCAATCAGAAGCAGCATAATAACAGTCTCCCCATCAGTGTCACCAGTACCAGCACTACCTACATCACCAATGACAGCATCACAAGCACTGTGAACAATAAACATGTTAGTTTGGACAACCTGGAGAGTGACAACAGTAGCAGCCTCAAGTCACCCTCACTAAGTACTAGCCCGAGACATTCTAGAAGAGATGGTGTAAGGGAAATCGGCCCCCCTTCGCTGACCACAGGCCCCACTGACTACCACACCTGGGCTACACAGGTGACCAGCAGGGCCACTGCAAGGTTAGATGTGCAATCGACCCATGACTGACTAACTTGGAGGGCACTGCCTGAGCTTTAAGAGGCAGCTACAACACACCTGCCACAACACCACCCACACACCTGCAGCTCATTGCCTTTCACCACATGTGCTTAGCAACACACCTGCACTGGATTGAATTGATGGGATGTGCTTGTCTGTCCCAATGACTAACTCCTTGTTGTGGCATCTTTAGAATGTTTGGAAGCATGCAGCTTTATGGGGCTTGTAACCTCTTTCACCAAGTCACAAACATCAACTGGACACCCAGACACTCATCCTACTGCAGAATTAGTACAAAATGAAAATGATAAGCATATATTGTACAGCCTGAACATGTTTTTGTGTTGACAGAGTGCATGTACACCTTAGAACATTTTATGAATCAGAACTACATGAATTTACTCAGTTGTTAATAATCCAAACTTCACACTCGGTAAATCATGCTAGATTTGGCATACGAAGAACAGCTTAGGAAAAACGGTACAGAAGCAGGGAAAACTGAAACAGCAGCAGCAGTAGTAGTAGTAGGTGGTGAAGGAGCAGAAATAGCAGCAGTAGTAGTAGCAGGAGGAGTAGGAGTAGGAGTAGGAAGAGGAGGAGTAGGAGTAGGAGTGTGAGGTCTCAGCCATCA
>JAWQEG010005008.1:10000-141524 GCA_033782935.1 Petrolisthes cinctipes
TTATACCAGGAAACAGGACCAGATGAACAAAAATAATGGTGTTCTGTTGTTGCTTGGAATAGTTTGGAGGAATCATTTGCTCCAGATTTACCAACATTAACAAAAATAGTGCATTTGTCGCGGCTTAAATTGTATTTATTGGTTGTGGAAGCAGCAAAGGTGGATTGCTATAGAACACACCCCTTCTCCAGCCCAGGCCCCGTATAGGCTTATTCTGGGCTAGAAGGGTCTATTCCGTGAAGATCATCAGAAGTAAATATAAATTCAAATCTGGCACTGTACTGATATGGGAGCCACCTGGTGGCAGCCTCTAGAGGTAGTGACCCACTTGGGCCAGAGGGGACAGCCACTCGGTCAGCCTTTCGTGGAACACGTCCAGGGTAACATCAACGCTCCTCTCTGCTTCACTATGGTAATGTGTTATCTGTGTTCCTGCTAGTGTTTCCTTTTGTGCTGTGTCTAGTGGCTTGCCTGCTCTGCAGATGTGTGTGTGTGTCGGGGCTTCTTTTTGGGGCAGTTTTCTCTTTCCCCCTTGGGGCTGGGGGCTGTTTTCCCTCCTTCCCTGGGGGCTTTTTTCCCCTTCCTGCCTACTTTTTCCCCTTTGCTCTGCCACTAGTTTACTACTGTTGTGTTGTTTGGTGCTGGTTAGCCTGGTTCGTGAGTGTTCTTCCCCACGTGGGGCCCTTGCCTCCCCATGTGGTTCACCTCGTGGTGCCCCTGTTGGGCCCCCCTTGTGCTTCTTCCCCGAGTGTTTCTAGAGTTTTTCAGGCTGCAAGGATTGTGCATTGTCCTTGTCCCTTCCCCGACTGTGTACGTTGGGGTTTTTTGTTCCCCAGTGCTGTGTTTTTGCCTGGAGTTGCCCGTCAGGCTGACTGTGTTCCCCCTTCTGGGGCTTGGGGCCGGTTTTCGGCCCGCGGGGTTTTGGTCTGCGGGTTTTTTTCCCCGGCTGTGTGTGTGGGGGTTTTGGGGTTTTTCCCCGGGGGCAGGGGGTTGGGCCCTCCTGCTACCCGAGTCTGTGTGTTTTCCATTGTTTGTTTTCACGAGCTGTGTTTTTTGCTGTGTACACGTAGATTCACGTGTCAACCCCAATTTTTTCTCCTGCAGTCTACTCGTACTTTGTGTGCCTCTACGGGGTGTACCGTAAGGGTGTCCCCTGACAGGCACCTGCATTGTTCTCCCCATGCACCTTGCTTCACGCCCAAGGGCTATGACCCTTTAGCGTGTAGTGTGTACCGCCCCTGGGCTGAGTTGTGTTAGGAGACCCTCGCCGCTGCTCGCCCTAAGCTTCCTGCCCTTGCCTCCCTCCACACCGCGTGGACGAGAGCTAGGAGAATGGCACACAAGCAAGACGGGTCCTCCTTGACTTGGGCGAACCCTGTTTTCGGGGCCGATCTGAGTCTTTCCAGATCCCGGTACCCTTCAACGTGCCTCTCAGAGTTTCAGGGGATCGACCCTCTAGCACCCCGAGAGGCTACGTCGCCATCCCTAGATGGGTCTCCGACTCCTTTCCGAGGCTTTCCACCCCAGGAAGCGAGCGAGTCCGTCGCGCTGGTAACCCAACCTACCTCACCGGTACAAGGGCCCAGCGGGGAACCTGCCGCTTCGTCGTCCCCAAAATCTGGTTCTCAGGCCGCTCGCGGGGGCACAAGCGGTCGGCTAAGAGGTCCCGCCACACCAAGAGGACCCGGACTCGCCGTTGCTCCCCTTCCTCTTCGTCTTCGTCTACCTCTTCCTCCTCCTCGTCCTCGTCGGAGAGCTCGCCCTCTCCCGTTCGCAAGCCCCGCAATGGTAAGCGGGCGGGTGCGAGCCCTTCGACGCGTAAGATGGCGCTTGTCCTACGCACTCTTCTACCTGCTGTCCTTCCAGACTTCATCCTTCCCCCCAGGTCCTCCTCCCTACCTTCGGTAGTGGCGGCGGTACCCGTTCGTCACACCTGCCACCACCACTACCACTACCACCACCACTACCACGATCATTACTACTATCGTCACACCTGCCACCACTACTACCACTACCACCACCACTACTACCATGATCATTACTACTATCGTCACACCTGCCACCACTACTACCACTACCACCACCACTACTACCACGATCATTACTACTATCGTCACACCTGCCACCACTACTACCACTACCACCACCACTACTACCATGATCATTACTACTATCGTCACACCTGCCACCACTACTACCACGATTATTACTACTATCGTCACACCTGCCACCACCACCACCACTACTACCACTACCACGATTATTACTACTATCGTCACACCTGCCACCACCACCACCACTACTACCACTACCACGATCATTACTACTATCGTCACACCTGCCACCACCACCACCACTACTACCACTACCACGATCATTACTACTATCGTCACACCTGCCACCACCACCACCACTACTACCACTACCACGATCATTACTACTATCGTCACATCTGCCACCACTACTACCACGATCATTACTACTATCGTCACACCTGCCACCACCACCACCACTACTACCACTACCACGATCATTGCCTGCCACCACCATACCCTTAAACACACACACACACACACACAGATATATATATTCCTTGTTTTTAAAATGAGGGAGAAGAGCGTTTAAATTGTTTCCTAAATATGTATAGATCTCATCATAAATATGTATAGATCTCGTCATAAATATGTATAGATCTCGTCACAAATATGTATAGATCTCGTCATAAATAAAATGGTAGAATTAATACTGAAATATATATATATCCTCTCTTTCTTTGATGACTGAGTGAGGAGAGAGAAGGGTTTGTTTATTGCATATCGGCGTACATATTTGGTGTTAACTGGCATCTCAGCTCGACTCTAGTTTGTACCACGAGCTGTCATTGGCTGAGAGACCTGAGGCTGGCCCAGCAAGTGTTCTGATTGGCTGAGAGGACCCATATGACACCTACATAGTTAGACTTGGTTAATATGTGTCCCAGTAGTCTGTGTACAGGCTTGCTTGAGTCTACTATTCAGGTTCTTAAAGTTGATGGTGATGCATTATTGTTTGTGTGTACAGGTTGTAGGGTTAAGGGTGGATCCTGGACTAGGAGAGATCACACTGCTGCTGGAGATGTGATGAGATGGTGTCGAGGGATAGCCTTTACAATGGACCCTTCTTCTATTGTTTAGTTGTTACTGAGTAAGATCCTGGTAAGAGATCACACTGCTGCTGGAGATGTGATGACATGGTGTCGAGGGATAGCCTTTACAATGGACCCTTCTTCTATTGTTTAGTTGTTACTGAGCTCCATTAATTTCTTCTCCCTTATTTTCCAACATTTATAAAGATATTCTTTTATATTGTCTAAACATTTTCCACTATCGAATAACAGTTCTCCAATGATGTTTTCCTTGCATTCAATATAAGGTTATTGCAATTTCCTAATTTTTCTTCTTTCCTCAACATAACCAGTACACTCAAGCATAAAATGTTTTAAGTTTTCTGCTGTATCTGATCCACATATCTTGTATCCTGTTTCATTGTCCTCTTGTCTAAATCTTTTTCTGTCTCTTAGATAAAGCTGGTATAGTTTTGTTATTGTCAGTTACAATTTATGTATATTTCAGTAAACGTTCGAGATAATGCACAAAATGTAGGTTATATGGGAAGATGACTAAATTAAAAAGGAACTCAGTGTGACGATATATTTAGGTAAATATAGTGAATATTATTCTTTGATACAAAGAGAAATTATGGAAAATTTGTACCGAAAGTGTACTGTGACGAACACGTTAAGCAAAGTTAATTAAATATATCGTACTCGTAAATTGAAAGGATTTTATGAAATGCAAATACGTTACATGCTCACATGTTGTAACCGTAGTCTTTATGACAGTTACAAAAGCAGTGAAAATGAGAAAACAAGTGTGAATTTAGTGTTACATATTTAACTTTGACACCTTCAGAATGGGACCACTGGAGTATGTATTGTAAAACAGGAAAGAAAGGAAGAACAAATTATAAAAGGTCTTATTAATCTTGAAATGGTGCTTTTTTTTCTACTGTACATATATATATATATATATAATATATATATATATATATATATATATATATATATATATATATATATATATATATATATATATATATATATATATATATATATATATGAAAACATTACAGCATATTCCTTTTCTTTTGGTGTAGACAATGAACCCGTTGGAGATGCTTAAGGTACGACCTTGAGGCAAACATTATACAACGTATAGTGAAGTGTTGTTGGCTGGAATGTCAACACTATCCTAACTTTCTCACATTTACAGACATTTTCTTAATTATTCTAAAACCTGTGGGATGTACAGAAAGTGTGGATATCCGAAAGTTACATATAAAAAATGATGTGACACTTAGAAAATGAGCATATTACAGAAATGAATACCTAGTACAGTGTGAATCAGTGTAGTGTTACCAAGTGTGAGTCAACAAAGCTGGCAGTGTGATGCCCATTAGATGGTTCTACCACCATCTTATTACCTGCCTTATTAACAGCCAATAAGGTGACAACACTTTTGTTAGTAAGTGTACATGTACTCTCCAGGTGTGGCTGCAGTTTTATCTCCAACATGTCTCTGAGTACAATGAAGTATGGGTGCAAGGTTATAATGAACCTGGAAGCCGCCGCTAAAAAAGTGATGCAAATAGTACTTATATGGGGTACTCCAGGGAAGGACCCTAATGAGGATTTTATTACCTATGTGAAGCGCCTTGACCCATCAACCTCAAAGACCAACTATATTTTGGAAGACAAGAAAAGGCACCCAAATCTCAACAAGACTCAGAAAGATAAAGTGAAAAACGACAATAGTTGTGAAACATATGACATAACATTATTGCTAATTTTAATAAAACTTTACTGCCTAAATATGGCCCGTCTCAATGATGCAGCTTGGTCTAATGATGGTGATGAACTCGAGAATCTTTTATATCAGATCAAAGAAGCACGAAATAATGCCATGCATGAATCACTCGAGATGACAAAACCTGAATTTGAAGAAAACACCAGGAAACTGAGGGAAGATCTCATTGCTACACTGACTAAAGCAAAGGAAAGATTTCATAGAAGTGACGCAGAGCTGAAGGAGAAAATTGAGAAGTTAGAAGTGGTCATGAATAGGATCACAAATGAACCTCTAGACCTGGACGACTTTCAGAGAGATTATCATTCAGATCTCCAAGACCACATCATCAGTAGATTGGCTGACCAACTGAAGCAACATCCTACATATAAAAAGTATGTTGAACCACTAGACTTCCTCACTACCAGCAAGGTGTCACTAAATATAGAAAATATTTATGTGAAACCTAAATTCATGCAAGGAAGATCGGAGGACAAAGCAAAAGATGTGGAACACCTTGATCTCATAAAACTAGCTCAAGGCCGACCAAACCAACCTCAAGTGTTAGTGGTGGAGGGTCTGGCAGGCAGTGGTAAGACGACCCTGGTCGCATACATGACCAAAGAATGGTCAAATACCAGCAGCAACAGCATTAAAGGCTTAAATGAATATAAGTTGCTGGTTCTGGTACGGTGTCGGGACTCACATCTATCTTCTTACACTGACCTCATACAGTACCTTTTTCAACCATCAACTGCCGAATACAAAGAACTTCTATCAAAACTAGTCAAGGAGTCGTCACTTCTTGTCATCATTGATGGGATAGACGAGGTCAACAAATCTTCCCGAGAACTGATTCGAGACATTCTTCATCAAATGCAAGGAAACCCAAAATGTACTGTGATGATCACCACTCGCCCAGAGGCTTTGCAAGAGGGACTGCAGCTCATTCCCAGTACATACTATCGGGTGGAGGTTGAGCTAGTTGGTATCCCTATGGGGCAGAGGGAAGATTTCTTACATCGTTATCTTGATGAACTTCATAAAACTTGCCCTGGTACTACCCCTACACCTCCCACCACAGATGACATTAATCAGTGTATTAAGCAACAGGATGTCGAGACAAAGGAGCATTTCAGGCTTCCTCTTAACCTCAGCATTGTAGCAATTTTGATGTACTTTTGGCCAGATAAAATGAACCGGAACACGACACAGACAGAGCTCTACTCTTTAATTCACGAACTGACTCTAGAGAAGTTGGAGAAAAGACTAATTGATAATGATCTTACCAAAGACTTTGGCCGTCGTAAACGGCTGGATAAGGTTGAGAATTGGCTGTCAGCATTGTATTGTGAGATGTTTATAGCACTTACACATGACCAGCTAACTCTACAGGAGGAGAGTGTAAACAAGCTCAGGTCTAAATGTGACACACTGGAACTACCACCTGACGAAATGATGGCAGCCTTTATGGAAACTAGGACTGTGAAAACATTTCGAGGGTGTGACTTAGATTGCTACTCTGTACCCCATAAAGGCTTCCAAGATAGATATGGGCCTCATATATTAAGGAGAGTATAAAGCAGCTCAAGAAATGCAAAAAGTCAGAGAATGTCAAGCAAATAATGTTTTCAACACCTGGCATAGGTCCAATCCAACTTTCTAAAATGCAGAACCTTTTACAAATGCTGGTTGGCATGATACCTCACGACTGGGATTCCATCATGGTGAAGGACGTGGTGAATCTTCTGCAAGAGGCAGGAGTAAACAGACGGGACCAGTGGTTAGATGTTATTGAAGACACAAAGTGCTCAGAAAAAGTAGTGAAAGCAATAGCTGACCATTTCCCTCTTTCTGGTGCAAGAGTTGGTACCCGGGATGATGATGGTGATTATGATCCTATAGAAATCAAAGATGGGAGAATAGCAGCATATGAAAAGTTGCTGTATATTCTTCCACCCACACAAGTAGCACTCAATACTGCCGGGGACCCTGCCAGTCTAAACTGTCTATTGGCATCACTAGACCGTCATGTCTGCACAGAGATCAACCTTTGGCAGACCTATTATCACCCTACTGAAGACATACACCCTATTGTGGACCAACTCCTGAGTAAGGTCTGGTAAGTACTACATGTTAATGTAACTGAGAACTCTTTGTGATCCATGTGTGACTGAAATGGTAATGAAATCCACCCTAGCTATACCATATACATGTTAGCTCAGGATTCATTTGCAAGAGCCCTGGGCCGGTATACACAAAATTATTAACATTGCAAACAGTTGTTAAGGCTAAAAAAATTCTGTTAAGCTTAACAATTTGCTAACAGTAGTTTACTGGGGCCGTAAAAAGTGCTGTTAAGGTATAAGTGCTCCAGATGACATTTAAACTCTTAACAAATTTCTGTTACTATATTTACAGTCATGGTCAATAATTATCTCCACAAATGGGTATCAAACAATTTACTGTCCAATGTTTTTTCGTTCATTTATGATGTTATTGTTTTAAGTAGTGTGTAGCTGCTTGTAGTAAATTGAAAGATGGTACCTAACCTATTTAATGGAAAGCCTATAAGCTAAAAAAAAAAAAATTGTGAAGCTGTCAAACTCTTAGGTGAGTTACCTCTCTATAAATGATTATTTTTGACCACGACTGTACATATATATATATATATATATATATATATATATATATATATATATATATATATATATATATATATATATATATATATATATATATATATATATAATATATAATATATATATACTGTACAGTATATATATATATATATATATATATATATATATATATACTGTACAGTATATATATATATATATATATATATATATATATATATATATATATATATATACTGTACAGTATATATATATATATATATATATATATATATATATATATATATATATATATATATATATATATATATATATATATATATATATACTGTACAGTATATATATAGTGTATATATATATATATATATATATATATATATATATATATATACTGTATATATATACTGTACAGTATATATACAGGGTGTCCGGAATTTTTTGCCCGAAAATTTGGCAAATGCATCCTTTATTAATTCTGAAAAGAAAATACTCTATTGATGTTGTCTTTTTTTTCTCTAGTTTAGCGGTAATTGAGACATTTAAATGTGTGACAGAACGTTAGGTAATGTACACAGAGGCAGCCCGTTGAGTTGCCAAGTCGGAATAAACGTACATTTTATTTCAAATTTTACACATTATTCTCAAAACTGTGTTATACTTATCAATCAATAATCATTAGACAGGACATTTTTATACAAGAGTATGTCACTTGAAAACAGGGTAGGCTTCATAAAGTTCAAGAAATTTGAATAAAATAAGTAGGTTATACGGCAGATGGCACCCGAGGGGTGGAGAGATTTCCCACCTCACAGCCTGCCACAGTCACTGCCACACCTGACACCCAGCAGCATTCTCCTGTAGCGAGGGTGGAAGGAAGAAGTATTCTACGGCGTTCTCCCACTCATTTAACTACAATGCCATTCACCTTCACCAACGCTGAGTACACAGATATGGTGCTCATCTACGACTTCTGTGGAGGGAGTGCTGAAGCATCAGTGAGGGAATACCGACGGAAATTTCCAAACAGAAGAATCCCAGATCAGATCCCAGAAAAGAAGTCATCATAATCATAACAAATACCTTTGCTCTAATAGTTAAGAGTATAAAAATGTCCTGTCTAATGATTATTGATTGATAAGTATAACACAGTTTTGAGAATAATGTGTAAAATTTGAAATAAAATGTACGTTTATTCCGACTTGGCAACTCAACGGGCTGCCTCTGTGTACATTACCTAACGTTCTGTCACACATTTAAATGTCTCGATTACCGCTAAACTAGAGAAAAAAAAGACAACATCAATAGAGTATTTTCTTTTCAGAATTAATAAAGGATGCATTTGCCAAATTTTCGGGCAAAAAATTCCGGACACCCTGTATATATATATATATATATATATATATATATATATATATATATATATATATATATATATATATATATATATATATATATATATATATATATATATATATATATATATAATATATATATATACTGTACAGTATATATATATATATATATATATATATATATATATATATATATATATATATATATATATATATATATATATATATATATATATATATATATATATATATATATATATATTGATGAGTACCAAGACAAATGGTTAGGTGTGTTGAAGTGGTTGTGTAATATTACCATAATATTATAACAAGTTGAGAAAGAATTATTATGATTGATTTGGAAGGAATGGGATGCACAAAAAGAGATAACAGATAAAACACATTTCATTTGGTGTTTTAGATGTTTTTTTCTCATTTTTTTCTAATCTTTTGGGTTAATTACATAAGTTAACACACATACAGAATTAGACTAATTTATTTATTTATTTTCATTTTTTTGGGGGTGAAACATTACTGATGTTTAATAGTTCACTACTATACTACCCATATATTAACAATAAACAAAAGATTACAGTTCAGATAGTACAGTACAGTATATATTTGAAATAACACAAGGTGAAAAAAAAAATAATGGATTCCAAGAACTGAATAATTATATTTTAATTATAATTTATCCCCTTCAGGAGTCCAGACCTGAGTGTGTACGCTGGTCCATTGAGTGACTCTGTGTTGTCAAGGCTACAACGGGTACGCTCCCTGAGATACATCAGCCTCAGCATCTCATCTAACCACCAGGCTACCTTGTTGATGGAGCTTATTACCTCTACTTCATTCAAAGACCTGGAGGAACTCGGTGAGTATTATTCTCTCTCTCTCCAAAAGCCTGACCTTACCTAACCTAACCTAGACCACACCAGACTACCGGGGCCTAACCTGGGCAAACTACTGGGACCTAACCTGGGCAAACTACTGGGAAATAACCGTGATAAAGTACAGGAAATGACCAGAGCAAAATACTGTTACCTAGCCGTATCTGGCAACACTGCTACAAAATGGAAATTCTTTCAATAAATACCCTTTGGTTTCATGGTATAAGTAGTCTGTAGGTGTGTAGCCTGTGATTATCTTTAGGGCTCTATACTGTCCTGGAGTGGTGGGGTCTACATCATGGGACTACCCCCCCCCCCCCAGGGCTACCAAAGAAGGAAGCTATGGGGGCCAAACCATCACAAATTCCCCCCTGGGTGAGTCCCTGGGAACGGCTTTGGTCACCCGGGCAATACCACTCATAGAAGTACAATACAATGCCACTTCTTTCATTCACACAATTTTTTTGGTCTGTACTGTATATGAATTTTAGGTTGTAAATTTTTTTACTGATTACAATATATTTACTGTACAATAGGTTAGATTTGTACTTTAAACCATGTGGTATTGATTTGTCTTTCACCTTCAGTACTAACTTGTATCTGGTGGAAATACAGTACTGTACTACAATTAGGCTTGTACTCCTGCAGATGTACATAACCTTGCATAGACAAGCAAATGATTTTCACCGTGACTGTGTCTATATATGATGCCAATTAACTTGCAGATATTGCGGTGACACCAGAAGTACAGCCGGCGGCCATCACCACATACATATCTTGTAATTACAACATCTGGGTGTGGTTATACCTGCTAGATGTCACGGACGAAAGGGTGAGTTGGGCCTGTGAGATGGTTGCCAACTTAATCAAGCCTTCACAATGGTAAGCATTATAATTTATTGTACACTCGAGAATATGAATCCTTGATATAGACCAGTTGGAAGATGTACAGCTTTCTTTGTAACCTATGCATACCAAAACATCAACTAGAAATTACAAAGATCATATATCCAGTACTGGTGGCAGTTATCAAGAAAAGAGTTGTAGTAATGAGTAGTAACGAGCACTATAAATATGAGATGGGTGGAGGTCATGCATTTCATTCTTATTTTTATACATGAGTGTAGCTATTTCCAGTTTAGTTATATCATCTAGCCTTAAGATTTTTAATTCTTTGAAGAGTGGACTAGTATGTGCTAAATAATCGCTGTTAGTAATAATTCTTACCATTTTTTTGAGCTGCAATCTTAAAGGGGTTAGATTAAGTAGTTCTTCCCAGTTTATCCTGTGCAACTCATTGGTAAATAGATTATGATTATTAATATTGAATGATCTGAAATTAAGTTTATGTTTGGCATTAGGTCTAGATTTCTGAAGGATATTAATAAATATAGGAAGATGGTGTGATATATAATTATGTAGGATGACTGATAGAATGGGAGGTGTAAAATTAGTCCAGATTTGATCTAGTAGTGAGGGTTGACCAAGCTCAGGGGTATTGGGAAATCATGTAGGTCTTGATATGTGTGGGAAATAATTAAGTGTTTGCATGGTATTAAGGAATAAATTAGTAGGAACATGAGTGGAATGTTCCAGCAAATTAATGTTAAAGTTTCCTATTAGTAATGATTTGTTAAGTCTGAAAATGTCATTATTCAACAGGTCATTTATAATAGTTGTGAATTCATTGACACCTATAATATGTTTACTGTTAGGCCTATAGATAACCAAAATTACATATTGAGAATCACCTAATGTTAGCTTAGAAGTACAAACTTCAATATTCTCATTAATGAAGCAAAACTGAATCAATAATTCTGTCTTAAACATATTATTAGTAAAAATAGAAATCTCTCTATGTTCTCTTTCAGTTCTCACTAAGTGATACAAAGCATAGCCTTCCAATGAATACAGATGCTTAGTGTGTTCTTGTAGTCATGTCTCAGTAATTACAATTACATCAGGTGGTTTGGGTAAACAATTTAAAAATTAATTTAATATATCAAAGTTTTATGAAGTTATCTAATATTTATATGAATAATGCTAAGGAAATTGTTACAAAATGACTCAGTTAGTTAGTTAGTTAGTTAGTTAGTTAGTTAGTTAGTTAGTTAGTTAGTTAGTTAGTTAGTTAGTTAGTTAGTTAGTTAGTTAGTTAGTTAGTTTGTTTGTTTGTTTGTTTGTTTGTTTGTTTGTTTGTTTGTTTGTTAGTTAGTTAGTTAGTTAGTTAGTTAGTTAGTTAGTTAGTTAGTTAGTTAGTTAGTTAGTTAGTTAGTTAGTTAGTTCGTAAGTTCGTTCGTTCGTTCGTTCGTTCGTTCGTTCGTTCGTTCGTTCGTTCGTTCGTTCGTTCGTTCGTTCGTTCGTTCGTTCGTTCGTTCGTTAGTTAGTTAGTTAGTTAGTTAGTTAGTTAGTTAGTTAGTTAGTTAGTTAGTTGGTTAGGTAAGTTAGTTAGTTAGTTAGGTAAGTTAGGTTAGTTGGTTAGGTAAGTTAGTTAGTTGGTTAGGTAAGTTAGTTAGTTGGTTAGGTAAGTTAGTTAGTTGGTTAAGTAAGTAAGTAAGTAAGTAAGTAAGTAAGTATGTACGTACGTACGTACGTACGTACGTTAGTTAGTTAGTTAGTTAGTTAGTTAGTTAGTTAGTTAGTTAGTTAGTTAGTTAGTTAGTTAGTTAGTTAGTTAGTTAGTTAGTTAGTTAGTTAGTTAGTTAGTTAGTTAGTTTAGTTAGTTAGTTAGTTAGTTAGTTAGTTAGTTAGGTTAGTTGGTTAGTTAGTTAGGTTAGTTGGTTAGGTAAGTTAGTTAGTTGGTTAAGTAAGTAAGTAAGTAAGTAAGTAGGTTGGTTGGTTGGTTGGTTGGTTGGTTAGTTAGGTTGGTTAGTTAGGTTAGTTGGTTAGGTTGGTTTGTTAGGTTAGTTGGTTAGTTAGTTGGTTAGTTAGGTTAGTTGGTTAGTTAGTTAGGTTAGTTGGTTAGGTAAGTTAGTTAGTTGGTTAGGTAAGTTAGGTTAGTTGGTTAGGTAAGTTAGGTAGTTGGTTAGGTAAGTTAGTTAGTTGGTTAGGTAAGTTAGTTAGTTGGTTAGGTAAGTTAGTTAGTTGGTTAGGTAAGTTAGTTAGTTGGTTAGGTAAGTTAGTTAGTTGGTTAGGTAAGTTAGTTAGTTGGTTAGGTAAGTTAGTTGGTTAGGTTAGTTAGTTAGTTGGTTAGGTAAGTTAGGTTAGTTGGTTAGGTAAGTTAGTTAGTTAGTTGGTTAGGTAAGTTAGTTAGTTGGTTAGGTAAGTTAGTTAGTTGGTTAGGTAAGTTAGTTAGTTGGTTAGGTAAGTTAGTTAGTTGGTTAGGTAAGTTAGTTAGTTGGTTAGGTAAGTTAGTTAGTTGGTTAGGTAAGTTATTTAGTTGGTTAGGTAAGTTAGTTAGTTGGTTAGGTAAGTTAGTTAGTTGGTTAGGTAAGTTAGTTAGTTGGTTAGGTAAGTTAGTTAGTTGGTTAGGTAAGTTAGTTAGTTGGTTAGGTAAGTTAGTTAGTTGGTTAGGTAAGTTAGTTAGTTGGTTAGGTAAGTTAGTTAGTTAGTTAGTTAGTTAGTTAGTTAGTTAGTTAGTTAGTTAGTTAGTTAGTTACCATGGCATCGCATGACATAGTAAAATACATAAATGAATGAGTGTGTGTCAATCACCTGTCTGGACCCAAACAGTAGCCTACACCTGTACAGTTATAAGATGATAACCACCGTCTATGTGAACTCCTTGCAGGGAATACCACATTGGGTTCCCGAGGTCAACCCTGGACGAGGCTGGCTGGATAAGGATGATACAAGACCTGGGGCAAAGGGGTATCAAGAACATAGGGGGAATGTCGGTGCCTGACACGTCCATATCAAGCGATCAGGAAGATCAACTCGACGACATCTGCTGTGACACTTTGGGGGCATATCTTGTCAGGTGAGTCTCCCTTCCTCCTACAATATTTTACCCCCCCCCCCCCCCCACACTGTCCTCTCTCTCCACTACTGTACATACATACAGTATGCTATACTTCTCCCTCTCTCCCTCCTCTTTCACATCCCATACGCATACAGTATACTTGTATATATAATAGTCCCCTCCCACCATTTTGGGCCGGGTTGCAGTAGAATTAATTCAACATCACTTGATTGCATTATTTATTTTATACTTTTTCTCAATTTCCAGACATTCTTTCAATCAATGGAAGAAATAGTTCATCTCTGTGATGCAAAATGTCAGCTGATCAACCATGCATCGTATTAGCTGAACTCAATCCACCAAATTCTATAATAGTCTATCTTCATCTCTACCTATTCAATACAGTGTTCCACAAGGCAGTGTTTGGGGTCTAATCTGGTTTCTCTTATATATAAATTATATTACTTACATATTTAAAAACTTTAAAACAATCCTTTTTGCTGATGACTCCACTTTATATATTAGTAATTAAAATGGTACAGACATGATACAAACAGCAAACACTAACTTATAAACCTTTCATACATTTTATATGCTATTTACTAATAAGCTACCATCAATGCTTCACTCCCTATTTTGTTCCCAGAATATTATAAATAGAATTAATAAACATACATTATTTAGGAATAACATATAATGATACCATCACCTTTAAACATTACATAACAAACCAAATCCTTAAATTATACAGTCTAGTATCTCTGTTTTTTTTTTTTTTTTTTTTATCAAATTAAAGAATTAATAATTATTGCTGTTTTAAAAATGTTACAACCTCTCTTTAAAGAAACAAATTCCATAAAACTTTGTGATATAAATAAGCTACAAATTGGTATTTACATGTATACAAAAAAATCAAAATTAAAACATGTGTATTGTTACAGCCCAAACATAATTATCTACTTCACCTGTACTCATGAAAATTGACATATATCTACCTATAATTTAACACTTTATTAACACTCCCTTTATTATTAATCAAGACCTAAAACATGGAATTATATTCCTAATAATATTAAAGCTCTAATATCAATATACTCCTTTAATTTATTTTTTTTAACATATTCTTTTTAATTATTAATGTAAGTCCATGTATCTGCTGTAATAGTGTGTTCTCAGTTTAATCAATTATTATCTTATACTAATATCATTGTATTAATATTATAATTTTCATCATTATTTACAATACTACTATTATATAATTATCACAATACCACTTATTTTTATTATTAGTAGTAATCAATTATAATTCTATAATAATGTTATTGTATTAATATTATCACTTTAATTATTATTTACAATAATATTATTTTATAATTATCACAATGTTACTTATTATTAGTAGTAGTAGTAATCAATTATAATTCTATAATAATGTGTAGTAACCTCTAGTGACTCACAATCCACACTATCCACGTACACTTATGTACAGTCATAATCAAATATCCACCAACACTTTCCTTCCATCATAGTAAATATCTTGGTAATAAAGAACAACACGTGTATGATTTTGCAGCACCTAATAATAATAATAATAATAATAATAATAATTATATCCACCCACACTTTCCTTCCATCGTGGTAAATATCTTGGTAATAAAGAACAACACGTGTATGGTTTTGCAGCACCTCATAATAATAATTGAAGGGGTTGAGTTGATGTAATTATATTTTGATATGATACTGATTAATTTGTACCATGGAAGGAAAGTGTTGGTGGATATTTGATTATGACTGTACAACAACTATTCCACCAAGTATATATATATTTTTTGTTGTTGCTATTGGTATGTTTGTTTGATGTAATGTGTTTTGTGTATATTACCCAGGTATTGTATGTATTCTACTACACTTATATTAACATGTCTATTCAACACTTTTATAAACCCTTTGGTACCATTTATATCATATGTATGTACAGGCGGCCTCAGGAATTCATATACATCACTCTCACATCAAGAGTTCCTAACTAGAAAATGGAATACATTACTTTTCTAACACCAAAAATGTCCTAGTAATATTATTTGGCTAATATTTGAATCAGTCAGCAGAATTATCCTTACAGCATGTGTAAAATATAGACCCCATTTAACCAATGTTATGTGTACAAATTCCTGAAGCAGACTGTATCTTTGTGCCTTACTATTATTATGTTTATATTTCTTTGTATTTTGTATCTTATGTACAGTCATGGCTGATAGTGGTGGACTAAGGTCCAAGGAGTGTTGGAGAGTAACTGAACAGAGTTTGAAAACTGAGTCTTCTAAACCTCTCTCAACGTTGAGAATGGTTTACAAAATTCACTTGTTTGAACTGTGTTCAGTTGGTGTTCAACACTCCTTGAACCCTGGTGCACCACTATCACCCATCACTGTACCACTTACATTATATATATATATATATATATATATATATATATATATATATATATATATATGTATATATATATATATATATATATATATATATATATATATATATATATATATATATATATATATATATATATATATATATATATCTTTGTACTTTAGCATTAATGTTATATTTTTGTTGTAATGTATTATAGGCCTAACTCTCCCCTTGTTTGTTGGTAGAGGTGAAGGGAGGTAGAGTAGTAACTCAAGCGCTAGACTTCCTGATTTCCATGTCTCCTTCCTCTATGATCAACTATGGATCCCTACACTCACCTGTCATTAAGTTAGTCTGTAGGTGTTGGCTAACAATTGGACCTTAATTAAACAGAGGCCAGCCAACACCATTCCCTGGATGTGCTAGTTATTTACCCTTGTGCTAGTACAGTGAACACTTGTGTTAGCCTCTGTTCCACCTAGACAACTCAACCTTACTGTGTTTTACTGCCTCACCCACACACTATAAGCCATCTCAAGCAATGCTCATGTACTCTTAAAGCAACTCTAGTACTCTCAAAGCAACTCTAATACTCTCAAAGCAACTCTAATACTCTCAAAGCAACTCTAGTACTCTCAAAGCAACTCATGTACTCTCAAAGCAACTCTAGTACTCTCAAAGCAACTCTAGTATTCTCAAACCAACTCTAGTACTCTCAAAGCAACTCTAGTACTCTCAAAGCAACTCTAGTATTCTCAAACCAACTCTAGTACTCTCAAAGCAACTCTAGTACTCTCAAAGCAACTCTAGTACTCTCAAAGCAACTCTAGTACTTTCAAAGCAACTCTAGTACTCTCAAAGCAACTCTAGTACTCTCAAAGCAACTCTAGTACTCTCAAAGCAACTCTAGTACTCTCAAAGCAACTCTAGTACTTTCAAAGCAACTCTAGTACTCTCAAACCAACTCTAGTACTCTCAAAGCAACTCTAGTACTCTCAAAGCAACTCATGTACTCTCAAAGCAACTCTAATATTCTACAAGCAACACGGCAAGCATCCTGCAAGCAACTCTGAGGCAATTCTAGCAAGTGAGACTAAGGAATATTCTACAAGCAACACGGCAAGCATTCTGCAAGCAACTCTGAGGCAATTCTAGCAAGTGAGACTAAGGAAGTCAGCAGCACACTGTGTTTGTGTCCACTCCATACTTGCCTGTTATACTCTCTGAATAAAACTATGCTTAGTATTTGTAGTTTACTATACACCCTATAGGGTAGTAACAACCTCCTCACATTACAATCATTATAAAAGCACACACTGTACAGTTGGACACATGAATGGGTGGTACAGCTCAGGTGAAATATACTTGTCCCATTTGAGTAACCAGTGTCTATTATGAGGTAGTTGGTTTTTATTACCATCCTCAATACTGACTTCTGCCCCTCCTAATTACCAACCTAACCTAACCTAACCTAACTAACCTAATCTAACCTAACCAGTGTCTATTATGAGGTACTTGCTTATTATTACCATCCTCAATACTGACTTCTGCCCCTCCTAATTACCAACCTAACCTAACCTAACTAACCTAATCTAACCTAACCAGTGTCTTTTATTAGGTAGTTGCTTTTTATTACCATCCTCAATACCGATTTCTGCCCCTGATGTCTCCTATTTGGCACTAATAAGGAACTTGATATTGGGAGAAATTGACCATCTTTCACCTGGGCTGTACCACCCATTCATGTGTCCAACTGTACCATACACATCTTCATTCATTGCTCTTCCTCACGTGGCTCTAAATGTATTGACATTCTATAAGTACAGCATTCTTGGTTCTTAATACCACTGTTAAATATCTAGTGGTGGTAATGGTTAATATAATAATTATATTGACATTCTATAAGTACAACATTCTTGGCTCTTAATACCACTGTTAAATATCTAGTGGTGGAAATGGTTAATATAATAATTATATTGACATTCTATAAGTACAACATTCTTGGTTCTTAATATCACTGTTAAATATCTAGTGGTGGTAATGGTTAATACAATAATTATATTGACATTCTATAAGTACAACATTCTTGGTTCTTAATACCACTGTTAAATATCTAGTGGTGGTAATGGTTAATATAATAATTATATTGACATTCTATAAGTACAACATTCTTGGTTCTTAATACTGTCCCACTGTTAAATATCTAGTGGTGGTAATGGTTAATATAATAATTTTATTAGTGTTAAATATTTAGTGGAGGGCATGGTTTTGTGATAATGTTGGTAAATATTGAAATAATTCCTGTACGGTTTTCCTACCTTCATTACACACTTATTTATATCATTCCAAGACTATTTTCTTCTATGGCATTTCCTCTGGTAATGCCCCATTTCTAAGATAGGGCATATTCAAATGGGGCATTTTGAAATTAGCCTGACCTTACCTAACCTAACCTAGACCACAGCAGACTCTGAGGGGTGAGAGGATGGAGGTATGTACCTGGCTACAGTTTTGTGTAAACATGGAAGTATGGAAGGAGAAATTAGGGAGACAGCAGTGAAGGGTAGACAGGTCATAGGATCACTGGGGAGGATTATGAAGGGTAGAAGTGTGAGTATGGAAGTGAAAAAGGGACTGAGAAATAGTATAATCCTGCCAACACTGACATATGCGTCGGAGACATGGACATGGAGTAGGGCTCACCAGTCTAGAATAGGTGCTGTGGAAATGAGTTACTTGAGAGGAGCATGTGGACTTACAAGGTGGGATGGAGAAAGTAATGAGAGTGTGTATGAGAGGTGTGGTATGAGTGAGAAGGCAATTGCTATTGAGTGTGGAGTGGTTGAGAGAGTGAAGTGTAATACATTGAGATGGTTTGGACATGTAGAGAGAATATAAGGTGAGGAGTTTGTAAAGAAGGTGTATGGAAGTGAAGTTGTGGCACTTGGTGTGAGAGGCAGACCTCCGGTTAGATGGCAGAACAGAGTGGAAGAGTATGTAAAGGAGAGAAACATGAGGGGCAGAGGAGGGCTGGACCAAGTAAGGAGGGAGTGTTGGAACAGAGTGGAAGAGTATGTAAAGGAGAGAAACATGAGGGGCAGAGTAGGGCTTGACCAAGTAAGCAGGGAGTGTTGGAACAGAGTGGAAGAGTATGTAAAGGAGAGAAACATGAGGGACAGAGTAGGGCTTGACCAAGTAAGCAGGGAGTGTTGGAACAGAGTGGAAGAGTATGTAAAGGAGAGAAACATGTGGGGCAGAGGAGGGCTGGACCAAGTAAGCAGGGAGTGTTGGAACAGGGACAACTGGAGACACTTCTGCCGTGGCCACCACCTTGGAGGGAACAAGGCGTCACAGCTATAGATAGATATAGACTGACCACTCCTGGTAGTACCATCAAGTTGGTGGTCATCAGGGGATGCTCAAACACAAGTGACCATGTAGGTAAAATTTCAAGTAAAGTGTGTGCTAAGGGAGGAGTTTGGTGTTGGTAATTCTGGAGCAACTGAATCCTCCAAAATATGCCAAGCAACAGAACACTATTATTTTTGTTCATATGGTTCTGTTTCCTGGCATACTTTGGAGAAATCAAGGCACTCCAATGTACCAAAAAAGAATTACCACCTTGAGAGTGTGATAATAAATTACATTCAAATTCAATAACATTTTATATATAGTGGCCAAACTTAAGTTATCAGTGTGGCTAAATTTTGGGGCTAGTTTAAAGTTAAAGATTCCTCTGTTTTGTAACTATAGCTGGCCTGATATCCCAATTGTAGGAGACAATGGAATAATGGGAGAAGAAAAACCAGGCAGGGAATAGGGGGACAGGCTTGGGGGGGGGGGGGTTAGTGGGGTGTGGGAGTAGGGGACAGGCTTGGGGGGGTTTTGAGGGGTGCAGGAGTAGGGGGACAGGTTTGAGGGGTGGGTAAGGGGGGTGCAGGAATAGGGGGACAGGCTTTCTACCCACCCCAAGCCTGTTCCCCTATTCCCTATACTACTACTACTGTATAAAATGTCTCCACTTATACACTCTCAACAAATGTGTACCCAAAAACAGGTTGACAATGCTTAAGGTGTAACACAGGGTTTCGGTTCTTATGATCCACCAGGATATTCCCGGTGCTCCCAACCAAAACCCTGCACTATCACAAAAAAAAAATATTTGGATTCGTGTTCACTGTCTTCGACCTTCCTCAGGTGGCAGGGTATAGTGCAGAAAAACTACTGTTCAAAGATGAAAGACCCAGTGATTTATTATTGTGAGACCAATCAATTTACATATATAATAAATAAAAAAAAAAATATAATTATTATAATGACAAAGCTTTCACAAAAGAAAAAAAATAAAGGTTTGATTAATACTGTACTTACGCCCCCCTTATTAACTAAAATTTACCCAATAGATTTAATACAATGATTTCAAATATTACCTTCCCCCTTATTCTACTCGAAACTTCATTACAAAAACTAGACTAGAACACAGCCTTACACCTTGACAATATACAAAAATAGAAAATGATTTAGATTAGAGATTAGACATTTTCTTAGTCGACCCCAAAATTAAGTACAAAAATAATAAAATATAATACATATACCACCTGTAGCACACCACTGGAGACCGGACTCCCACTTACTATACCACCCCCCTCCCAAGTGTGAATGGACCTAGACTTCGCAATCACAATCAACTACCGTAGGAGTCAGTTTCCAGCAGAATTGCTTACAGGATTAGACACCTGCCATACACGTGGCATTTACAAAAAAAAACAAGACACAGGCCAACTAGTGCTTTACCAAAACACCGCACTAGTGGCTTACCAAAAAATAATATTGGCCAACTAGTGGCGTTACCAACAATAATACTGGCCAACTAGTGGCTTTTACCAGAAATAATAATAATATCCAACTAGTGGCTTTACCAAAAATAATACTGCACTAGTGACTTTTACCAAAAATAATAATAATAACCTAATGCCTGACACCCTAATTCCTAAGCCAGTTCACCAACAGATGAGGCAAGTTTCCACGTGGACAATATGGCGTCACAGCTGGTCGAGCATGGTCGGGTCGAAAGAGAAGAGTGAGCCATTAATTTAAAACAAATAATTACACTCCCTGAGTGAACCCATAAGATTTCAAAAATAATTATTCACCAAGATAGCCTCTACCAAACCTCAACACAGAGGCAGGAATTTGTTACTGTACTCTTTAAAGTCTCAATTTGGAACAAATATTCATAACCTCGATATCACACGTTACCTGCACGGGTCGAGAAAGAAGAGTGGAGATAGTTACCCTCCCTCTCTCTCGCTTGGCCAGGCGGGAAAGATGCCACACACTTCCACATAATTAAATCTTTATGACAACTTTAAATTAACACTCAACAGATTATTCAATGAAACCTGGTTATCATAAGCCTTTCACATAAAATAAGATTCAGTCTTAATTATATCCTCATCATCATTTTTTTTTTTTTTTTTACATATAGTGAGTGGAGGAAAGGAAAAAACAAATAAATAAATGGTTCCATTTGCCTATTGGCATCCTCCACTCATAAAATATTTAAAATAACTGGATTCAAATTGCTGGGGGTTATAACTTGCTGGAAAACATTCCCTTGGTAGAGAATTCCACAGGGAAGTAGTACGGGGAGTAAATGAATTTTTGTAAGCAGTTGTCCTGCAACGTGGAGGAGTCAGTGTGAACTCATGCGCATTCTCAGCTGCCCTAGTCCTCCGTGGGAAGACGCGAAGGGGTGGTATAATCAGGGCAAGTTCATCCGAACATTTCTTATAAAAGTATCTATAAAATAGTGCAAGGGAAGCAACATTTCTACGTACTGATAAGGGAGGGAATGTATTAGTGATCATAGGATTATTGATCAGTCTGATAGCTCTGTTTTGAATTTTATCTAATTGTCTTAACACTACCGATCCACAACCAGCCCACAGAGGTGAACAATATTCCATCTGGGAACGCACATGACTCTTATATATTATTGCTAACTGCTCGTCAGTCAAATAATTACAAGCTCTGTATAAAAGTCCCATCTTCCTAGATGCAGTTTTGGCAATGGATTTTACATAGGGAGTCGAACTGAGGTTTTCATTTAAAGTTACACCAAGGAGATCAATGCTGTGGGACTTGGGGATATTTGCATTATTGAAAATAATGTGAGAATCTTGATTATCTGATCTATTTGAGAACGGGATGTATTTAGTTTTATTTGCATTGAATGAAACTAGGTTGTTTTGTCCCCATTCAAAGATCTTCGTTAAGTCTTCATTTAATGAAATTGAAGTGGCAAGTTTGTATTCTAAAATATTGTGTTGAGTAAAACTATCATTAAATGAGAAGGAACTGTGAATAGTTGAATCATCAGCATAGGAGTGAATTGAATTCTGAGTAACTGACAAAAGATCATTAATATGAATGAGGAACAAAGTTGGAGCCAAGACCGCTCCTTGAGGAACACCAGCATTAATGGGATGAAAGTTGGAATACAGACCATCTACCATCACACGTAATTTCCTGTTGCTAAGATATGAATTAATTAGGGGAACAAAAGATTGAAGGCCATAATGTGGAAGCTTAGACAGTAATGATCTGTGCCATACTCTGTCAAAGGCTTTAGATATATCAAGGCAAATTGTGTGAGTCTCTCCATATATATCAGTTGATTGGAATATGTTATCTGTGAAATAACAGAGCTGGTCCACAGTAGATCGTCTCTGTCTAAAGCCATATTGCTTATCATTTAGCAGATGATTTTTCTCAAGGTGCTTTACAAAGTGATTGTTAAGAACTATTTCAAATATTTTACAGAGAGTAGACGTGATGGCAATTGGTCTGTAATTTGATGGATTTGCGGTAGCTCCTTTTTTGGGAATTGGTTGTACATTGGCTTCTTTCCAGGCGGCTGGGAAGGACGAGGTATGGAGACATACACGAAATAATTGATATATATTAACAGTCCAAGCACTGTAATGACACACAAACACTCACCACTCTATGAATGACTGTTGATATTTACAGTCCAAGCACTGTAATGGCAAACACACCCACCAACCCGTGAATGACTGTTGATATTTACAGTACAAGCACTGTAATGTTACCGACACACCCCATGAATGACAGTTGATATTTACAGTCCAAGCACTGTAATGACACACACACACATCAACCCATGAATGACTGTTGGTATTTAAAGTCCAAGCACTGTAATGACACCCACACACCCAAAACCCAATGAATGACTGTTGATAATTACAATCCAAGCACTGTAATGACACAAACAACCCACCACCCCATGAATGACTGTTGATATTTACAGTCAAAGCACTGTAATGACACCCACACAACCACAACCCCATGAATGATGGATAATATTTATAATCCAAACACTGTAATATCACCCACACACCGACCACCCCATAAATGACTGTTGATATTTACAGTTCAATCACTGTAATGATACCCACACACCCACCTTCCCATGAATGACAGTTGATATTTCCAGTCCAAGCACTGTAATGACACCTACCACCCCATTAATGACTATTGATATTTACAGTCCAAGCACTGTAATGACACCCACACATCCATCACCCCATGAATGACTGTTGATATTTACAGTCAAGGCACTGTAATGACACCCACCACCCCATAAATGACTTGATATTTACACTCCAAGCACTGTAATTACACCTGCACACACACCACCCCCAGAATGACTGTTGATATTTACAGTCCAATCACTGTAATGACACACACTCCCACCAACCTATGAAGGACTTGATATTTACACTCCAAATTCTGTAATAGCACCCACACACACCATGAATGACAGTTGCCATTTACAGTCCAAGTACTGTAATGACACCCAGACACCCATCACCCCATGAATGACTGTTGATATTTACAATCCAAGCACTGTAATGACACCCACACACCCACCACCCCATGAATGATTGTTGATATTTACAATCCAAGCACTGTATTGACACCCACACACAAACCACCCCATGATTGACTGTTAATATTTACACTCTAAGCACTGTAATGATACCCACACACCTACCAACCAATAAATGACTGTTGATATTTACATTCCATGCACTGTAATGAGACCCACACACCAACCACCCCATGAATGACTGTTGATATTTACAGTTCAAGCACTGTAATGACACTCACATACCATCCACCCCATGAATGACTGTTGATATTTACAGTCCAATTACTGTAATGACACCCACACACCCTCCACCCCAATAATGACCATTGATATTTATAGTCCAAGCACTGTAATGACACCCACACACCACCCACCCCATAAATGACTGTTGATATTTACAGTCCAAGCATTGTAATGATACCCACACACCCACCACCCCATGAATGTCTGTTGATATTAACAGTCCGAACACTGTAATGACACCCACACACTTACCATCCCATGAATGACTGTTGATATTTGCAGTCCAAGTGCTGTAATGACATCCACACACCCACCACCCTTTGAATGACTGTTGATATTTACAGTCAAAGCACTGTAATGATACTCACACACACAACATCCCATGAATGCACGTTGATATTTATAGTCCAAGCACTGTAATGACACCCACACACCCACCACCACATTAACCCCTAAGAACCGCAATCAACCTACCGCTAAAGGAGCGTGAACCGCAAAAAAAGGGTGATTTTTAAAGTTTCGTTTAGGTAAATTTTGTTATTACAGATTTGTAGAGCTTGATTTTACACACCAAAATCTGTAAACTAAAATTTTCTAGGTCCACTGGTTTGCGTACAGCAGCACCATGAGTAATAAAGTAGTTACCCCTAAAAAAAACCTAAAATTAGAAAACGTGAGCGAGCGTATTTTCATTGCGTATATATGACGAGTGAACCATTTCCCTCTGACACCACTCATTGAAGGCCCAACCTAACCAGTGTTACCAATGAAGTGGCTGGATATAGCCCAAGCAGTTTTTTTTTCTACCGGCTAAATATTACGTCAATCGGCTTCAAGGCCTAAATTCGCGGTGACGTGATATTTGGTCAATAAGCATTTAAGGGTTAATGACTGTTGATATTTAAAGTCCAAGCACTGTAATAACACCCACCACCCCATAAATGACTATTGATATTTACAGTCCAAGCTCTGTAATGACACCCTCACACCTACCACCCCTTTAATGACTGTTGATATTTACAGTCCAAGCACTGTAATGAAACCAACACACCGACCACCGCATTAATGACTATTGATATTTACAGTACAAGCACTGTAATGACACCCACCACCAAATGAATGATGGTTGATATTTACACTCCAAGCACTGTAATAACACCCACACACCCACGACCCCATGAATGACTGTTGATATGTACAGTCCAAGCACTGTAATGACACCCACCACCTCATAAATGACTGTTGATATTTTCAGTCAAAGCATTGTAATAACACCCACAGACTAACCAGCCCATGAATGACTGTTGATATTTACAGTCCGAGCACTGTAATGACACCAACACACCCACCATCTCATGAATGACTGTTGATATTTACAGTCCAAGCACTGTAATGACACCCACACACCCACCACCCCATGAATGACTGTTGATATATACAGTCCAAGCACTTTAATGACACCCACATACCCCATGATTGACTGTTGATATTTACTATCCACGCACTGTACTGACACCCACACACCCACCACCCCAAGAATGACTTTTTGAAAAACAAATATCGATTTTTAGCATGTTCTCGGCTTATATTTTGAAAATATTCTAGCACTGAGTAGGTATGTACAGATCGCTTCTGGAACCCAAAAATATTGATTTTTCGGGTGTTTTGAGCCTGAATTTGGGATTTAAACGGGTACAGATGCATGCACATATCGTATTTTTGCACCTAATAGGTCGAATTTCAGCTTGTTTTGGGCCTATATTTTGAAAATATTCTAGCACTGAGTAGGCATTTACAGATCGCTTTCGGGACCCAAAAATATCGAATTTTCGGGTGTTTTGAGCATGAATTTTAGATATCAAACCGGTACAGAAGATGCATGCACATATCGACTTTTTGCACCTAAAATTTCGATATTTAGCATGTTTTTTGCCTGTATTTTGAAAATATTCTAGCATTGAGTAGACATGTACAGATCGATTCTGGGACCCAAAAATATCGAATTTTCTGGTGTTTTAAGCATGAATTTGGGATATAAACGAGTACAGAAGATGCATTCACATATCGACTTTGGGTACCTAAAATATCGAATTTCGGCATTTGATGGGCCTGTATTTTGAAAATATTCTATTGCTGAATATGCATGTATAGATCACTTCTGGGAACCAAAAATATCTAATTTTCGGGTATTTTGAGCCAGGATTTGTGATATAAACGGGTACAGAAAACGCATGCACATATCGACTTTTTGCAACTAAAATATCGAATTTCAGCATGTTTTGGGCCTATATTTTGAAAGTATTCTAGCACTGCGTATGCATGTACAGATCGCTTCTGGGACCCAAAAATATCGAATTTTCGGGTGTTTTGAGCCAGAATTTGAGATATAAACGTGTACAGAAGATGCATGCACATATTGACTTGGGCACCAAAAATATCGATTTTCAGCTTGTTCTGTGCCTGTATTTTGAAAATATTCTAGCACTGACTATGCATGTACAGATCGCATCTTTGACCCAAAAATATCTTTTTTTTGGGTGTTTTGAGCCTGAATTTGAGATATAAACGGGTACAGAAAATGCATGCACATATCGATTTTGGGCACGTAAAATATCGATTTTCAACTTGTTTTTGTGCCTGTAATTTGAAAACATTCTAGCACTGAGTAGGCATGTACAGATCGCTTCTTGGACCCAAAAATATCGAATTTTCGGGTGTTTTTAGCTTGAATTTGGGATACAAACGGGTACTGAAGATGCATGCACATATCAACTTTTTGCACCTTAAAATATCGATTTTACCCATGTTTTGGGCCTGTATCTTTAAAACAATTTAGCAAGGAGTAACCATGTACAGATCGCTTCTGGGACCCAAAAATATTGAATTTTCGGGTGTTTTGAGCCTGAATTTGAGATATAAACGGGTACAGAAGATGCATGCACATATTGACTTTGGGCACCTAAAATATCGATTTTCAGCATGTTTTGGGAGAGTATTTTGAAAATATTCTAACATTGAGTAGGCATGTACAGATCGCTTTTGGGACCCAAAAATATCGAACTTTCGGGTGTTTTGTGCCTGAATTTCAGATATAAACGGGTACTAGAGATGCATGTACACATCGACTTTTGGCACCTAAAATATCGATTTTGAGCATGTTATGGGTCTGTATCTTGAAAACATTCTAGCAAGGAGTAGGCATGTACAGATTGCTTCTAGGACCCAAAAATATCGAATTTTCGGGTGTCATGAGCCTGAATATGGGATATAAACGGGTACAGAAGATGCATGCACCTATTGACTTGGGCACTTAAAATATCGATTTTCAGCTTGTTCTGGGACTGTATTTTGAAAATATTCTAGCACTGACTATGCATGTACAGATCGAATCTGGGACCCAAAAATATCGAATTTATGAGAGTTTTGAGCCTAAATTTGAGATATAAACGGTTACAGAAGATGCATGCACATATCGATTTTGGGCACCTAAAATATCGATTTTCAACTTGTTTTTGTGCATGTAATTTAAAAATTGTCTAACATTGAGTAGGCATGTGCAGATCGCTTCTGGGACCCAAAAATATCGAATTTTCAGGTGTTTTGAGAATGAATTTGGGATATAAACGGGTACAGAAGATTCATGCACCTATTGACTTTGGACACCAAAAATACAGATTTTTAGCATGTTTTGAGCCTATATTTTGAAAACATTCTTGTATTGAGTAGGCATGTACAGATTGCTTCTGGGGCCCAAAAATATCGAATTTTTGGGTGATTTGAGCCTGAATTTGGGATGTAAACGGGTACAGAAGATTCATTCACATATTGACTTGGGCACATAAAATATCGATTTTCAGCTTGTTATAGGGCCTCTAATTTGAAAATATTCTAGCACTGACTATGCATGTACAGATCGCTTCTTTGACCCAAAAAATCAAATTTTCGGGTGTTTGTAGCCTGAATTTGAGATATAAACGGGTACAGAAGATGCATGCACATATCGACTTTGGACACTTAAAATACCGATTTTTAGCATGTTTTGAGCCTATATATTGAAAACATTCTAGCACTGAGTAGGCATGTACGGATCGCTTCTGGGACCTCAAAATATCGAATTTTTGGGTGTTTGTAGCCTGAATTTGAGATATAAACGGGTACAGAAGATGCATGCACATATCGACTTTTGGGCACCTAAAAGATCGATTTTCAGTATGTTTTGGGCCTGTATCTGAATAGGCATGTACAGATCGCTTCTGGGACCCTAAAATATCGAATTTTCGGGTGTTTGTAACCTGAATTTGTGATGTAAACGGGTACAGAAGATGCATTCACATATCGACTTTTGGGCACCTAAAAGATCGATTTTCAGTATGTTTTGGGACCTGTATTTTGAAAATACTCTACACGGAGTAGGCATTTACAGATAGCTTCTGGGACCCTAAAATATCGAATTTTCGGGTGTTTTGGGCCTGAATTTGAGATATCGACTTTGGGCACCTAAAATATCGATTTTTAGCATGTTTTGGGACTATATTTAGAAAATATTCTAGCACTGAGTAGGCAGGTACAGATCGCTTATGGGACCCCAAAATGTCGAATTTTCGGGTGTTTTGAGCCTGAATTTGAGATATAAACGGGTACAGAAGATGCATGAACATATTGACTTTGGGCACCTAAAATATCAATTTTCAGCATGTTTTGAGCCTGTATTTTGAAAATATTCTAACACGGAGAAGGCATGTACAGATCGCTTCTGGGACCCCAAAATATCAAATTTTCGGGTGTTTTGAGCCTGAATTTGAGATATAAACGGGTACTGAAGATTCATGAAAATACCGACTATTGGGCACCTAAAATATCGATTTTGAGCATGTTTTGGGTCTGTATCTTGAAAATATTCTAACTAGGAGTAGGCATGCACAGATCTCATCTAGGACCCAAAAATACCGAATTTTCGGGTGTTTTGAGCCTGAATTTGGGATATAAACGGGTGCAGAAGATGCATACACATATTGACTTTGGGCACCTAAAATATCGATTTTCAGCATGTTTTTGGCCTGTATCCGAGTAGGCATGTACAGATCGCTTTTGGGACTCCAAAATATCGAATTTTTGGGTGTTTGTAGCCTGAATTTGAGATATAAACGGGTACAGAAGATTCATTCACATATTGACTTTGTGCACCTAAAATATCGATTTTCAGCATGTTTTGGGCCTGTAATTTGAAAATACTCTAACACGGAAAAGGCATATACAGATCGCTTCTGGGACCCCAAAATATCGAATTTTCGGGTGTTTTGAGCCTGAATTTGAGATATAAACGGGTACTGAAGATGCATGTACATATTGACTTTGGGCACCTAAAATATCAATTTTCAGCATGTTTTGAGCCTGTATTTTGAAAATACTCTAACACAGAGAAGGCATGTACAGATCGCTTCTGGGACCCCAAAATATCAAATTTTCGGGTGTTTTGAGCCTGAATTTGTGATATAAACGGTTGCAGATGATGCATCCACATATTGACTTTTAGCACCAAATATATCGATTTTCATTATGTTTTGGGCCTGTATCTGAATAGGCATGTACAGATCGCTTCTGGGACCCCAAAATATCGAATTTTCGGATGTTTGTAGCCTGAATTTGAGGTATAAACGGGTACAGAAGATGCATTCAAGTATCGACTTTTGGGCACCTAAAAGATCGATTTTCAGTATGTTTTGGGCCTGTATGTTGAAAATATTCTTACACAGAGTAGGCATTTACAGATAGCTTCTGGGACCCTAAAATATCGAATTTTCGGGTGTTTTTGGGCCTGAATTTGAGATATCGACTTTGGGCACCTAAAATACCGATTTTTAGCAAGTTTTGGGACTATATTTTGAAAAATATTCTAGCACTGAGTAGGCAGGTACAGATCGCTTCTGGGACCTCAAAATATCGAATTTTCGGGTGTTCTGAACCTGAATTTGAGATATAAACGGGTACAGAAGATGCAAGCACATATTGACTTTGAGCACCTAAAATATCGATTTTCAGCATGTTTTGGGCCTGTATTTTGAAAATACTCTAACACGGAGAAGGCATGTACAGATCGCTTCTGGGACCCCAAAATATCGAATTTTCGGGTGTTTTGAGCCTGAATTTGAGATATAAACGGGTACTGAAGATGCATGTACATATCGACTTTTGGGCACCTAAAATATCGATTTTGAGCATGTTTTGGGTCTGTATCTTGAAAACATTCTAACTAGGAGTAGGAATGTACAGATCGCTTGTAGGACTCAAAAATACAGATTTTTCGGGTGTTTTGAGCCTGAATTTGAGATATAAACGGGTACAGAAGATAAATGCACATATCGACTTTGGACACTTAAAATACAAATTTTTAGCATATTTTGAGCCTAAATTTTGAAAACATTCTAGCACTGAGTAGGCATGTACGGATCGCTTCTGGGACCTCAAAATATCGAATTTTTGTGTGTTTGTAGCCTGAATTTGAGATATAAACGGGTACAGAAGATGCATGCACATATCGACTTTTGGGCCACTAAAAGATCGACTTTCAGTATGTTTTGGGCCTGTATCTGAATAGGCATGTACAGATCGCTTCTGGGACCCTAAAATATCGAATTTTCGGGTGTTTGTAACCTGAATTTGTGATATAAACGGGTACTGAAGATGCATGCACATATCGACTTTTGGACACCTAAAATATCGATTTTGAGCAAGTTTTGGGTCTGTATCTTTAAAACATTCGAACTAGGAGTAGGCATGTACAGATCGCTTTTAGGACCCAAAAATACCGAATTTGAGATATAAACGGGTACAGAAGATGCATGCACATATCGACTTTGGACACTAAAAATATCGATTTTTAGCATGTTTTGAGCCTATATTTTAAAAACATTCTAGCACTGAGTAGGCATGTACAGATCGCTTCTGGGGCCCAAAAATATCGATTTTTCGGGTGTTTTAAGGTTGAATTTGTGATATAAACGGGTGCAGAAGATGCATACACATATTGACTTTGGACACCTAAAATATCGATTTTTAGCATGTTTTGGGCCTGTATTTTGAAATACTCTAACACGGAGTAGGCATGTACAGATCACTTCTGGGACCACAAAATATCGAATTTTCGGGTGTTTTGAGCCTGAATTTGAGATATAAACGGGTACTGAAGATGCATGCACATATCGACTTTTGGACACCTAAAATATCGATTTTGAGCAAGTTTTGGGTCTGTATCTTGAAAACATTCGAATTAGGAGTAGGCATGTACAGATCGCTTCTGGCACCCCAAAATATCGAATTTTTGTGTGTTTTGAGGTTGAATTTGAGATATAAACGAGTACAGAAGATGCATGCACATAATGACTTTAGGCACCTAAAATATCGATTTTCAGCATGTTTTGTGCCTATATTATGAAAACATTCTAGCACAGAGTAGGCATGTACAGATCGCTTCTGGGACCCAAAAATATCGAATTTTCGGGTGTTTTGATGTTGAATTTGGGATATAAACGGGCGCAGAAGATGCATCCACATTTTAACTTTGGGCACCTAAAATATCGATTTTCAGCATGTTTTGGGCCTGTATCTAAGTAGGCATGTACAGACCGCTTTTGGGACCCCAAAATATCAAATTTTTTTGGTGTTTAGAGCCTCAATTTGAGATATAAACGGGTACAGAAGATGCATGCACATATAGACTTGTGGGCACCTAAAAGATCAATTTTCAGTATGTTTTGGGCCTGTATTTTGTAAATACTCTAACACGGAGTAGGCATGTACAAATTACTTTTGGGACCCCAAAATATCGAATTTTCGGGTGTTTTGGGCCTGAATTTGATATATCGACTTTGGACACCTAAGATATCGATTATTAGCATGTTTTGGGCCTATATTTTGAAAATATTCTAGCACTGAGTAGGCATGTACAGATCGCTTCTGGGACCCCAAAATATCGAATTTTCGGGTGTTTTGAGCCTGAATTTGAGATATAAACGGGTACTGAAGATGCATGCACATATCGACTTTTGGACACCTAAAATATCGATTTTGAGCAAGTTTTGGGTCTGTATCTTGAAAACATTCGAATTAGGAGTAGGCATGTACAGATCGCTTCTGGCACCCCAAAATATCGAAATTTTGTCTGTTTTGAGGTTGAATTTGAGATATAAAAGAGTACAGAAGATGCATGCACATAATGACTTTAGGCACCTAAAATATCGATTTTCAGCATGTTTTGTGCCTATATTATGAAAACATTCTAGCACAGAGTAGGCATGTACAGATCGCTTCTGGGACCCAAAAATATCGAATTTTCGGGTGTTTTGATGTTGAATTTGGGATATAAACGGGCGCAGAAGATGCATCCACATTTTAACTTTGGGCACCTAAAATATCGATTTTCAGCATGTTTTGGGCCTGTATCTAAGTAGGCATGTACAGACCGCTTTTTGGACCCCAAAATATCAAATTTTTTGGTGTTTAGAGCCTCAATTTGAGATATAAACGGGTACAGAAGATGCATGCACATATAGACTTGTGGGCACCTAAAAGATCGATTTTCAGTATGTTTTGGGCCAGTATTTTGTAAATACTCTAACACGGAGTAGGCATGTACAAATTACTTTTGGGACCCCAAAATATCGAATTTTCGGGTGTTTTGGGCCTGAATTTGATATATCGACTTTGGACACCTAAGATATCGATTATTAGCATGTTTTGGGCCTATATTTTGAAAATATTCTAGCACTGAGTAGGCATGTACAGATCGCTTCTGGAACCCCAAAATATCGAAATTCTCGGGTTTTTTAACCCTGAAATTGAGATATAAACAGGTACTGGAGATGCATGCACATAATGACTTTTGGGCACCTAAAATATCGATTTTGAGCATGTTTTGGGTCTGTATCTTGAAAACATTCTAACTAGGAGAAGGCATGTACAGATCGCTTCTAGTACCCAAAAATACCGAATTTTCAGGTGTTTTAATCCCGAATTTGAGATATAAACGGGTACAGAAGATGCATGCACATATCGACTTTGGACACTTAAAATATTGATTTTTATCAAGTTTTGAGCCAATATTATGAAAACATTCTAGCACAGAGTAGGCATGTACAGTTCGCTTCTGGCACCCCAAAATATCGAATTTTTGTGTGTTTTGAGGTTGAATTTGAGATATAAACGAGTACAGAAGATGCATGCACATATTGACTTTGGTCACCTAAAATATCGATTTTCAGCATGTTTTGGGCCTGTATGTTGAAAATACTCCAACACGGAGTAGGTATGTATAGATCGCTTCTGTGACCCAAAAATATCGAATTTTCGGGTGTTCTGAGGTTTAATTTGTGATATTATAGGTTGCAGAAAATGCATACACATATTGACTTTGGGCACCTAATATATCGATGTTCAGCATGTTTTGGGCCTGTATCTGAATAGGCATGTACAGATCGCTTCTTGGACCTCAAAATATCGAATTTTCGGGTGTTTGTAGCCTGAATTTGAGATATAAACGGGTACTGAAGATGCATGAACATATCGACTTTTTGGCACGTAAAATATCGATTTTGAGCATGATTTGGGTCTGTATCTTGAAAACATTCTAACTAGGAGTAGGCATGTACAGATCGCTTATAGGACCCAAAAATACCGAATTTTCAGGTGTTTTAATCCCGAATTTAAGATATAAACGGGTACAGAAGATGCATGCACATATCGACTTTGGACACCTAAAATATCGATTTTTAGCATGTTTTGAGCCTATGTTTTGAAAACATTCTAGCACGGAGTAGGCATTTACAGATAGCTTCTGGGACCCCAAAATATTTAATTTTCGGGTGTTTTGGGCCTGAATTGGAGATATCGACTTTGGGCACCTAAAATATAGATTTTTAGCATGTTTTGAGCCTTTTTTTTTTAAACATTCTAGCACTGTGTAGGCATGTACAGATCGCTTCTGGGACCCAAAAATATCGATTTTTTGGGTGTTTTGAGCCTGAATTTGAGATATAAACGGGTTCAGAAGATGCATGCACATATCGATTTTGGACACTTAAAATATCGATTTTTAGCATGTTTTGAGCCTATATTTTGAAAAAATTCTATCACGGAGTAGGCATGTACAGATCGCTTCTGGGACCCCAAAATATCGAATTTTCGGGTGTTTTGGGCTTGAATTTGAGATATCGACTTTGGGCATCTAAAATATCGATTTTTAGCATGTTTTGGGCCTATATTTTGAAAATATTCTAGCACTGAGTAGGCATGTACAGATCGCTTCTGGGACCCCAAAATATCGAATTTTCGTGTGTTTTAAGGTAAATTTGAGATATAAACGGGTACAGAAGATATATGCACATAACGACTTTGGACACTTAAAATATCGATTTTTAGCATGTTTTGTGCCTATATTATGAAAACATTCTAGCACAGAGAAGGCATGTACAGATCGCTTCTGGGACCCAAAAATATCGAATTTTCGGGTGTTTTGAGGTTGAATTTGGGATATAAACGGGCGCAGAAGATGCATCCACATTTTGACTTTGGGCACCTAAAATATCGATTTTCAGCATGTTTTGGGCCTGTATCTGAGTAGGCATGTACAGATCGCTTTTTGGACCCCAAAATATCGAATTTTCGGGTGTTTAGAGCCTCAATTTGAGATATAAACGGGTACAGAAGATGCATGCACATATTGACTTGTGGGCACCTAAAAGATCGATTTTCAGTATGTTTTGTGCCTGTATTTTGAAAATACTCTAAAACGGAGTAGACATGTACAAATCGCTTTTGGGACCCTAAAATATCAAATTTTCTGGTGTTTTGAGGTTGAATTTGGGATATAAACGGGCGCAGAAGATGCATCCACATTTTGACTTTGGGCACCTAAAATACCGAATTTTCAGGTGTTTTAATCCCGAATTTGAGATATAAACGGGTACAGAAGATGCATGCACATATTGACTTTGGGCACCTAAAACATCGATTTTTAGCAAGTTTTGAGCCTATATTTTGAAAAAATTCTAGCACAGAGTAGGAATGTACAGATCGCTTCTGGGACCCAAAAATATCGAATTATCGGGTGTTCTGAGGTTTAATTTGTGATATTAACGGTTGCAGAAGATGCATACACATATTGACTTTGGGCACCTAATATATCTATGTTCAGCATATTTTGGGCCTGTATCTGAATAGGCATGTACAGATCGCTTCTTGGGCCTCAAAATATCGAATTTTCGGGTGTTTGTAGCCTGAATTTGAGATATAAACGGGTACTGAAGATGCATGAACATATCGACTTTTTGGCACGTAAAATATCGATTTTGAGCATGATTTGGGTCCTTATCTTGAAAACATTCTAAATAGGAGTAGGCATGTACAGATCGCTTGTAGGACCCAAAAATACCGAATTTTCGGGTGTTTTTTGCCTGAATTTGAGATATAAACGAGTATAGAAGATGCATGCACATATCGACTTTGGACACCTAAAATATTGATTTTTAGCATGTTTTGAGCCTATGTTTTGAAAACATTGTAGCACTGAGTAGGCATGTACAGATTGCTTCTGGGACCCCAAAATATCGAATTTTCGGGGGTTTGTAGCGTGAATTTAAGATATAAACGGGTACAGAAGATGCATGCACATATCGACTTGTGTGCACCTAAAAGATCTATTTTCAGTATGTTTTGGGCCTGTATTTATTAAAATACTCTAACACGGAGTAGGCATGTACAGATTGCTTTTGGGACCCCAAAATATCGAATTTTCGGGTGTTTTGGGCCTGAATTTGAGATATAGACTTTGGGCACCTAAGATATCGATTTTTAACATGTTTTGGGCCTATATTTTGAAAATATTCTAGCACTGAGTAGGCATGTACAGATCGCTTCTGGGACCACAAAATATCGAATTTTCGTGTGTTTTGAGGTTGAATTTGAGATATAAACGGGTAGAGAAGATGCATGCACATATTGACTTTGGACACCTAAAATATCGATTTTCAGCATGTTTTCGGCCTGTATATTGAAAATTCTCTAACACGGAGTAGGCAAGTACAGATCGCTTATGGAACCCCAAAATATCGAAATTTTCGGGTTTTTTAACCCTAAATTTGAGATATAAACGGGTACTGAAGATGCATGAACATATCGACTTTTTGGCACGTAAAATATCGATTTTGAGCATGATTTGGGTCTGTATCTTGAAAACATTCTAACTAGGAGTAGGCATGTACAGATCGCTTGTAAGACCCAAAAATACCGAATTTTTGGGTGTTTTTAGCCTGAATTTGAGATATAAACGAGTATAGAAGATGCATGCACATATCGACTTTGGACACCTAAAATATTGATTTTTAGCATGTTTTGAGCCTATGTTTTGAAAACATTGTAGCACTGAGTAGGCATGTACAGATTGCTTCTGGGACCCCAATATATCGAATTTTCGGGTGTTTGCAGCGTGAATTTGAGATATAAACGGGTACAGAAGATGCATGCACATATCGACTTGTGTGCACCTAAAAGATCTATTTTCAGTATGTTTTGGGCCTGTATTTATTAAAATACTCTAACACGGAGTAGGCATGTACAGTTCGCTTTTGGGACCCCAAAATATCGAATTTTCTGGTGTTTTGGGCCTGAATTTGAGATATCGACTTTGGGCACCTAAGATATCGATTTTTAACATGTTTTGGGCCTATATTTTGAAAATATTCTAGCACTGAGTAGGCATGTACAGATCGCTTCTGGGACCACAAAATATCGAATTTTTGTGTGTTTTGAGGATGAATTTGAGATATAAACGGGTAGAGAAGATGCATGCACATATTGACTTTGGACACCTAAAATATCGATTTTCAGCATGTTTTCGGCCTGTATATTGAAAATTCTCTAACACGGAGTAGGCAAGTACAGATCGCTTCTGGAACCCCAAAATATCGAAATTTTCGGGTTTTTTAACCCTAAATTTGAGATATAAACGGGTACTGAAAATGCATGCATATATCGACTTTTGGGCACCTAAAATATTGATTTTGAGCATGTTTTGGGTCTGTATCTTGAAAATATTCTAACTAGTTGTAGGCATGTACAGATCGCTTGTAGGAAACAAAAATACCGAATTTTCGGGTCTTTTGAGCATGAATTTAAGATATAAACAGGTACAGATGATGCATGCACATATCGACTTTAGACACTTAAAATATCGATTTTTAGCATGTTTTGAGCCGGTTTTTTTTACACATTCTAGCACTGTGTAGGCATGTACAGATCGCTTCTGGGACCCAAAAATATCGATTTTTCGGGTGTTTTGAGGTCGAATTTGGGATATAAACGGGTAAAAAAGATGCATGCACATATTGACTTTGGGCAACTAAAATATCGATTTTCAGCATTTTTTTGACCTGTATTTTGAAAATACTCTAACACGGAGTAGGCATGTACAGATCGCTTCTAGGACCCAAAAATACCGAATTTTCGGGTATTTTTAGCCTGAATTTGAGATATAAACGGGAACAGAAGATGCATGCACATATCGTTTTTGGACACTTAAAATATCGATTTTTAGCATGTTTTGAGCCTATATTTTGAAAAAATTCTAGCACAGAGTAGGCATGTACAGATCGCTTCTGGGACCAAAGAATATCGAATTTTCGGGTGTTTTGAGGTTGAATTTGTGATATAAACGGGCGCAGAAGATGCATCCACATTTTGACTTTGGGCACCTAAAATACCGAATTTTCAGGTGTTTTAATCCCGAATTTGAGATATAAACGGGTACAGAAGATGCATGCACATATTGACTTTGGGCACCTATAATATCGATTTTTAGCAAGTTTTGAGCCTATATTTTGAAAAAATTCTAGCACAGAGTAGGCATGTACAGATCGCTTCTGGGACCCAAAAATATCGAATTTTCGGGTGTTCTGAGGTTTAATTTGTGATATTAACGGTTGCAGAAGATGCATACACATATTGACTTTGGGCACCTAATATATCGATGTTCAGCATGTTTTGGGCCTGTATCTGAATAGGCATGTACAGATCGCTTTTTGGACCTCAAAATATCGATTTTTCGGGTGTTTGTAGCCTGAATTTGAGATATAAACGGGTACTGAAGATGCATGAACATATCGACTTTTTGGCACGTAAAATATCGATTTTGAGCATGATTTGGGTCTGTATCTTGAAAACATTCTAACTAGGAGTAGGCATGTACAGATCGCTTGTAGGACCCAAAAATACCGAATTTTCAGTGTTTTTAGCCTGAATTTGAGATATAAACGGGTATAGAAGATGCATGCACATATCGACTTTGGACACCTAAAATATTGATTTTTAGAATGTTTTGAGCCTATGTTTTGAAAACATTCTAGCACTGAGTAGGCATGTACAGATTGCTTCTGGGACCCCAAAATATCGAATTTTCGGGTGTTTGTAGAGTGAATTTGAGATATAAACGGGTACAGAAGATGCATGCACATATTGACTTGTGTGCACCTAAAAGATCTATTTTCAGTATTTTTTGGGCCTGTATTTATTAAAATACTCCAACACGGAGTAGGCATGTACAGATCGCTTTTGGGACCCCAAAATATCGAATTTTCGGGTGTTTTGAGGTTGAATTTGAGATATAAACGGGTACTGAAGATGAATGCACATATCGACTTTTGGACACCTAAAATATCGATTTTTAAGCAGGTTTTGGGTTTGTATCTTGATAACATTCGAACTAGGAATTGGCATGTACAGATTGCTTGTAGGACCAAAAAAATACCGAATTTTCGGGTGTTTTGAGCCTGAAATTGATATATAAACGGGTAGAGAAGAGGCATGCACATATTGACTTTGGGCACCTAAAATATCGATTTTCAGCATGTTTTGGGCCTGTATTTTGAAAATACTCTAACACGGAGTAGGCATGTACAGATCGCTTCTGGGACCCCAAAATATCGAATTATCGGGTGTTTTAACCCTGAATTTGAGATATAAACGGGTACTGTAGATGCTTGCACATAACGACTTTTGGGCACCTAAAATATCGATTTTGAGCATGTTTTGGGTCTGTATCATTAAAACATTCTAACTAGGAGTAGGCATCTACAGATCTCTTCTTGAAACCAAAAATACCGAATTTTCGGGTGTTTTGATCCCGAATTTGAGATATAAACGGGTACATAAGATGCATGCACATATCGACTTTGGACATTTAAAATATCGATTTTTAGCATGTTTTGAGCCTATATTTTGAAAACATTCTAGCACTGAGTAGGCATGTACAGATCGCTTCTGGGACCCAAAAATATCGAATTTTCGTGTGTTCTGAGGTTGAATTTGTGATATAAACGGTTGCAGAAGATGCATACACATATTGACTTTGGGCACCTAATATATCGATTTTCAGCATGCTTTGGGCCTGTATCTGAATATTCATGTACAGATCGCTTCTGATACCCCAAAATATCGAAATTTCGGGTGTTTTGGGCCTGAATTTGAGATATCGACTTTGGGCACCAAAAATATCGATTTTTCGCATGTTTTGGGACTATATTTTGAAAATATTCTAGCACTGAGTAGGCATGTACAGATCGCCTCTGGGACCCAAAAATATCGAATTTTCGGGTGTTCTGAGGTTGAATTTGTGATATAAACGGGTGCAGAAGATACATACACATATTGACTTTTGGACACCTAAAATATCGATTTTGAGCAAGTTTTGGGTTTGTATCTTGAAAACATTCGAACTAGGAGTAGGCATGTACAGATTGCTTGTAGGACCCAAAAAATACCGAATTTTCGGGTGTTTTGAGCCTGAATTTGAGAAATATACAGTTACAGAAGATGCATGAACATATCGACTTTGGACACTTAAAATATCGATTTTTAGCATGTTTTGAGCCTATATTTTGAAAACTTTCTAGCACAGAGTAAGCATGTACAGATCGCTTCTGGGACCCAAAAATATCGAATTTTCGGGTGTTTTGAGGTTGAATTTGGGATATAAACGGGTACAGAAGATGCATGCACATATCGACTTTGGATACTTAAAATATCGATTTTTAGCATGTTTTGACCCTATATTTTGAAAAAATTCTAGCACTGAGTAGGCATGTACAGATCGCTTCTGGGACCTCAAAATATCGAATTTTCGGGTGTTTTGAGCCTGAATTTGAGATATAAACGGGTACTGAAGATGCATGAACATATCGAATTTTTGGCACCAAAAATATCGATTTCCAGCATGTTTTGGGCCTGTATCTGAGTAGGCATGTACAGATCGCTTCTGGGACCCAAAAATATCGAATTTTCGTGTGTTTTGAGGTTGAATTTGAGATATAAACGGGTACAGAAAATGCATACACATAATTATTGACTTTGGGAACCTAAAATATCGATTTTCAGCATGTTTTGGGCCAGTATTTTGAAAATACTCTAACACGGTGTAGGCATGTACAGATTGCTTCTAGGACCCTAAAATATCGAATTTTCGGGTGTTTTAACCCTGAATTTGAGATATAAACGGGTACTGAAGATGCATGCACATATCGACTTTTGGTCACCTAAAATATTGATTTTGAGCATGTTTTGAGCCTATGTTTTGAAAACATTCTAGCACTGAGTAGGCATGTATAGATCGCTTCTGGGACCTCAAAATATCGAATTTTCGGGTGTTTTGAGCCTGAATTTGAGATATAAACGGGTACTGAAGATGCATGAACATATCGACTTTTTGGCACCTAAAATATCGATTTTGAACATGTTTTGGGTCTGTATCTTGAAAACATTCTAACTCGGAGTAGGCATGTACAGATCGCTTCTGGGACCCAAAAATATCGAATTTTCGGGTGTTTTGAGGTTGAATTTGGGATATAAACGGGTACAGAAGAGGCATGCACATATTGACTTTGGGCACCTAAAATATCGATTTTCAGCATGTTTTGGGACTGTATTTTGAAAATACTCTAACACGGAGTAGACATGTACAGATCGCTTCTGGGACCCCAAAATATCGAATTATCAGGTGTTTTAACCCTGAATTTGAGATATAAACGGGTACTGTAGATGCATGCACATATAGACGTATGGGCACCTAAAATATCGATTTTGAGCATGTTTTGGGTCTGTATCTTGAAAACATTCTAACTAGGAGTAGGCATCTACAGATCCCTTCTTGGAACCAAAAATACCGAATTTTCGGGTGTTTTGATCCCGAATTTGAGATATAAACGGGTACAGAAGATGCATGCACATATCGACTTTGGACACCTAAAATATCGATTTTTAGCATGTTTTGAGCCTTTGTTTTGAAAACATTCTATCACTGAGTAGGCATGTGCAGATTGCTTCTGGGACCCAAAATTATCGAATTGTCGGGTGCTTTGAGGTTGATTTTGGGATATAAATGGGCGAAGAAGATGCATACACATTTTGACTTTGGGCACCTAAAATATCGATTTTCAGCATGTTTTGGCCTGTATCTGAGTAGGCATGTACAGATCGCTTCTGGGACCCTAAAATATCGAATTTTCGTGTGTTTTGATCCCGAATTTGAGATATAAACGGGTACAGAAGATGCATGCACATATCGACTTTGGACACTTAAAATATCGATTTTTAAGCAGGTTTTGGGTTTGTATCTTGAAAACATTCGAACTAGGAGTAGGCATGTACAGATTGCTTGTAGGACCCAAAAAATACCGAATTTTCGGGTGTTTTGAGGCTGAATTTGAGAAATATACAGGTACAGAAGATGCATGCACATATCGACTTTGGACACTTAAAATATCGATTTTTAGCATGTTTTGAGCCTATATTTTGAAAACATTCTAGCACTGAGTAGGCATGTATAGATCGCTTCTGGGACCCAAAAATATTGAATATTCGGGTGTTTTAACCTTGAATTTGAGATATAAACGGGTACTAAAGATGCATGCACATATCGACTTTTGGACACCTAAAATATCGATTTTGAGCAAGTTTTGGGTTTGTATCTTGAAAACATTCGAACTAGGAGTAGGCATGTACAGATCGCTTCTAGGACACAAAAATACCGAATTTTCTTGTGTTTTGAGGTTGAATTTGAGATATAAACGGGTAGAGAAGAGGCATGCACATATTGACTTTGGGCACCTAAAATATCGATTTTCAGCATGTTTTGGGCCTGTATATTGAAAATACTTTAACACGGAGTAGGCATGTACAGATCGCTTCTGGGACCCCAAAATATCGAATTATCGGGTGTTTTAACCCTGAATTTGAGATATAAACGGTTACTGTAGATGCATGCACATATCGACTTTTGGGCACCTAAAATATCGATTTTGAGCATGTTTTGGGTCTGTATATTTAAAACATTCTAACTAGGAGTAGGCATCTACAGATCTCTTCTTGAAACCAAAAATACCGAATTTTCGGGTGTTTTGATCCCGAATTTGAGATATAAACGGGTACAGAAGATGCATGCACATATCGACTTTGGACACTTAAAATATCGATTTTTAGCATGTTTTAAGCCTATATTTTGATAACATTCTAGCACTGAGTAGGCATGTACAGATCGCTTATGGGACCCAAAAATATCGAATTTTCGGGTGTTTTGAGCCTGAATTTGAGATATAAACGAGTACTGAAGAGGCATGCACATATTGACTTTTGGGCACCTAAAATATTGATTTTGAGCATGTTTTGAGCCTATGTTTTGAAAACATTCTAGCACTGAGTAGGCATGTATAGGTCGCTTCTGGGACCTCAAAATATCGAATTTTCGGGTGTTTTAACCCTGAATTTGAGATATAAACGGGTACTGAAGATGCATGCACATATCGACTTTTGGGCACCTAAAATATTGATTTTGAGCATGTTTTGAGCCTATGTTTTGAAAACATTCTAGCACTGAGTAGGCATGTATAGGTCGCTTCTGGGACCTCAAAATATCGAATTTTCGGGTGTTTTGAGCCTGAATTTGAGATATAAACGAGTACTGAAGAGGCATGCACATATTGACTTTGGTCACCTAAAATATCGATTTTCAGCATGTTTTGGGCCTGTATTATGAAAACATTCTAACTAGGAGTAGGCATCTACAGATCTCTTCTTGGAACCAAAAATACCGAATTTTCGGGTGTTTTGATCCCGAATTTGAGATATAAACGGGTACAGAAGATGCATGCACATATCGACTTTGGACACTTAAAATATCGATTTTTAGCATGTTTTGAGCCTATATTTTGAAAACATTGTAGCACTGAGTAGGCATGTACAGATCGCTTCTGGGACCAAAAAATATCGAATTTTCGGGTGTTCTGAAGTTGAATTTGTGATATAAACGGTTGCAGAATATGCATACACATATTGACTTTGGGCACCTAATATATCGATTTTCAGCATGCTTTGGGCCTGTATCTGAATATTCATGTACAGATCGCTTCTGAGACCCCAAAATATCGAAATTTCGGGTGTTTTGGGCCTGAATTTGAGATATCGACTTTGGGCACCAAAAATATCGATTTTTAGCATGTTTTGGGACTATATTTTGAAAATATTTTAGCACTGAGTAGGCATGTACAGATCGCTTCTGAGACCCAAAAATATCGAATTTTCGGGTGTTCTGCGGTTGAATTTGTGATATAAACGGGTGCAGAAGATACATACACATATTGACTTTGGGCACCTAAAATATCGATTTTTAGCATGTTTTGGGCCTGTATTTTGAAATACTCTAACACGGAGTAGGCATGTGCAGATTACTTCTGGGACCCCAAAATATCGAATTTTCGGGTGTTTTGAGCCTGAATTTGAGATATAAACGGGTACTGAAGATGAATGCACATATCGACTTTTGGACACCTAAAATATCGATTTTTAAGCAGGTTTTGGGTTTGTATCTTGAAAACATTCGAACTAGGAGTAGGCATGTACAGATTGCTTGTAGGACCCAAAAAATACCGAATTTTCGGGTGTTTTGAGGCTGAATTTGAGAAATATACAGGTACAGAAGATGCATGCACATATCGACTTTGGACACTTAAAATATCGATTTTTAGCATGTTTTGAGCCTATATTTTGAAAACATTCTAGCACAGAGTAGGCATGTTCAGATCGCTTCTGGGACCCAAAAATATCGATTTTTCGGGTGTTTTGAGGTTGAATTTGGGATATAAACGGGTACTAAAGATGCATGCACATATCGACTTTTGGACACCTAAAATATCGATTTTGAGCAAGTTTTGGGTTTGTATCTTGAAAACATTCGAACTAGGAGTAGGCATGTACAGATCGCTTCTAGGACACAAAAATACCGAATTTTCTTGTGTTTTGAGGTTGAATTTGAGATATAAACGGGTAGAGAAGAGGCATGCACATATTGACTTTGGGCACCTAAAATATCGATTTTCAGCATGTTTTGGGCCTGTATTTTGAAAATACTTTAACACGGAGTAGGCATGTATAGATCGCTTCTGGGACCTCAAAATATCGAATTTTCTGGTGTTTTGAGGTAGAATTTGAGATATAAACGGGTACTAAAGAGGCATGCACATATTGACTTTGGGCACCTAAAATATCGATTTTCAGCATGTTTTGGGCCTGTATTTTGAAAATACTCTAACACGGAGTAGGCATGTACAGATCGCTTCTGGGACCCAAAAATATCGAATTTTCGGGTTTTTTGATCCCGAATTTGAGATATAAACGGGTACAGAAGATGCATGCACATATCGACTTTGGGCACTTAAAATATCGATTTTTAGCATGTTTTGAGCCTATATTTTGAAAACATTCTAGCACTGAGTAGGCATGTACAGATCGCTTCTGGGACCCAAAAATATCGAATTTTCGGGTGTTTTGAAGTTGAATTTGTGATATAAACGGTTGCAGAAGATGCATACACATATTGACTTTGGGCACCTAATATATCGATTTTCAGCATGTTTTGGGCCTGTATCTGAATATTCATGTACAGATCGCTTCTGAGACCCCAAAATATCGAAATTTCGGGTGTTTTGGGCCTGAATTTGAGATATCGACTTTGGGCACCAAAAATATCGATTTTTCGCATGTTTTGGGACTATATTTTGAAAATATTCTAGCACTGAGTAGGCATGTATAGATCGCTTCTGGGACCCAAAAATATCGAATTTTCGGGTGTTCTGAGGTTGAATTTGTGATATAAACGGGTGCAGAAGATACATACACATATTGACTTTTGGACACCTAAAATATCGATTTTGAGCAAGTTTTGGGTTTGTATCTTGAAAACATTCGAACTAGGAGTAGGCATGTTCAGATTGCTTGTAGGACACAAAAAATACCGAATTTTAGGGTGTTTTGAGCCAGAATTTGAGAAATATACAGGTACAGAAGATGCATGAACATATCGAATTTTTTGCACCAAAAATTTCGATTTTCAGCATGTTTTGGGCCTGTATCTGAGTAGGCATGTACAGATCGCTTCTGGGACCCTAAAATATCGAATTTTCGTGTGTTTTGAGGTTGAATTTGAGATATAAACGATTACAGAAAATGCATGCACATAATTATTGACTTTGGGCACCTAAAATATTCGATTTTCAGCATGTTTTGGGGCTGTATTTAGAAAATACTCTAACACGGAGTAGGCATGTACAGATCGCTTCTAGGACCCCAAAATATCGAATTTTCGGGTGTTTTAACCATGAATTTGAGATATAAACGGGTACTGAAGATGCATGCACATATCGACTTTTGGGCACCTAAAATATCGATTTTGAGCATGTATTGGGTCTGTATCTTGAAAACATTCTAACTAGGAGTAGGCATGTACAGATCGCTTCTAGGACTCAAAAATAACGAATTTTCGGGTGTTTTGATCCCGAGTTTGAGATATAAACGGGCACAGAAGATGCATGCACATATCGACTTTGGACACTTAAAATATCGATTTTTAGCATGTTTTGAGCCTATATTTTGAAAACATTCTAGCACTGAGTAGGCATGTACAGATCGCTTCTGGGACCCAAAAATATCGAATTTTCGGGTGTTTTGATCCCGAATTTGTGATATAAACGGATGCAGAAGATACATACACATATTGACTTTTGGACACCTAAAATATCGATTTTGAGCAAGTTTTGGGTTTGTATCTTGAAAACATTCGAACTAGGAGTAGGCATGTACAGATTGCTTATAGGACCCCAAAAATACCGAATTTTCGGGTGTTTTGAGCCTGAATTTGAGAAATATACAGGTACAGAAGATGCATGAACATATCGAATTTTTTGCACCAAAAATATCGATTTTCAGCATGTTTTGGGCCTGTATCTGAGTAGGCATGTACAGATCGCTTCTGGGACCCTAAAATATCGAATTTTCGTGTGTTTTGAGGTTGAATTTGAGATATAAACGGGTACAGAAAATGCATGCACATATTGACTTTGGGCACCTAAAATATCGATTTTTAGCATGTTTTGAGCCTATATTTTGAAAAAATTCTAGCACTGAGTAAGCATGTACAGATCGTTTCTGGGACCCAAAAATATCGAATTTTCGGGTGTTTTTAGGTTGAATTTGGGATATAAAAGGGTACTGAAGATGCATGCACATATTGACTTTGGGCACCTAAAATATTGATTTTCAGCATGTTTTGGGCCTGTATTTTGAAAATACTCTAACACAGAGTAGGCATGTACAGATCGCTTCTGGGACCCAAAAATATCGAATTTTCCGGTGTTTTGAGGTTGAATTTGGGATATAAACGGGTACAGAAGATGCATGCACATATCGACTTTGGACACTTAAAATATCGATTTTTAGCATGTTTTGAGCCTTTATTTTGAAAACATTATAGCACTGAGTAGGCATGTACAGTACAGATCGCTTCTGTGTCCCAAAAATATCGAATTTTCGGGTGTTTTGAAGTTGAATTTGGAATATAAACGGGTACAGATGATGCATGCACATATCGACTTTTGGGCACCTAAAAGATCGATTTTCATTATGTTTTGGGCCTGTATTTTGAAAATACTCTAACACGGAGTAGGCATGTACAGATCGCTTGCTTCTTGGACCCTAAAATATCGAATTTTAGGGTGTTTTGGGCCTGAATTTAAGATATCGACTTTGGGCAACTAAAATATCGATTTTTAGCATGTTTTGGGCCTATATTTTGAAAATATTCTAGCACTGAGTAGGCATTTACAGATCGCTTCTGGGACCCCAAAATATCGAATTTTGGGGTGTTTTGAGCCTGAATTTGAGATATAAACGGGTACAGAAGATGCATGCACATATCGACTTTTGGGCACCTAAAAGATCGATTTTCATTATTTTTTGGGCCTGTATTTTGAAAATACTCTAACACGGAGTAGGCATGTACAGATCGCTTCTTGGACCCTAAAATATCGAATTTTCGGGTGTTTTGAGCCAGAATTTAAGATATAAACGGGTACTGAAGATGCATGCACATATCGACTTTTGGACACCTAAAATATCGATTTTGGGCAAGTTTTGGGTCTGTATCTTAAAAACATTCGAACTAGGAGTAGCCATGTACAGATCGCTTCTAGGACCCAAAAATACCGAATTTTCGGGTGTTTTGAGCCTGAATTTGGAATATAAACGGGTACAGAAGATGCATGCACATATCGACTTTTGGGCACCTAAAAGATCGATTTTCATTATGTTTTGGGCCTGTATTTTGAAAATACTCTAACACGGAGTAGGCATGTACAGATCGCTTCTTGGACCCTAAAATATCGAATTTTCGGGTGTTTTGGGCCTGAATTTAAGATATCGACTTTGGGCAACTAAAATATCGATTTTTAGCATGTTTTGGGCCTATATTTTGAAAATATTCTAGCACTGAGTAGGCATTTACAGATCGCTTCTGGGACCCCAAAATATCGAATTTTGGGGTGTTTTGAGCCTGAATTTGAGATATAAACGGGTACAGAAGATGCATGCACATATCGACTTTTGGGCACCTAAAAGATCGATTTTCATTATTTTTTGGGCCTGTATTTTGAAAATACTCTAACACGGAGTAGGCATGTACAGATCGCTTCTTGGACCCTAAAATATCGAATTTTCGGGTGTTTTGGGCCTGAATTTAAGATATCGACTTTGGGCAACTAAAATATCGATTTTTAGCATGTTTTGGGCCTATATTTTGAAAATATTCTAGCACTGAGTAGGCATTTACAGATCGCTTCTGGGACCCCAAAATATCGAATTTTGGGGTGTTTTGAGCCTGAATTTGAGATATAAACGGGTACTGAAGATGCATGAACATATCGACTTTGGGGCACCTAAAATATCGATTTTGAGCATGTTTTGGGTCTGTATCTTGAAAACATTCCAACTAGGAGTAGGCATATACAGATCGCTTGTTGTACCCCAAAGTATCGAATTTTCGGGAGTTTGTAGCCTGAATTTGAGATATAAACGGGTACAGAAGATGCATGAACATATCGACTTTGGGGCACCTAAAATATCGATTTTGAGCATGTTTTGGGTCTGTATCTTAAAAACATTATAACTAGGAGTTGGCATGTACAGATCGCTTCTAGGACCCACAAATATAGAATTTTCGGGTGTTTTGAGCCTGAATTTGAGATATAAACGGGTACTGAAGATGCATGCACATATTGACTTTGGGCACCTAAAATATCGATTTTCAGCATGTTTTGGGCCTGTATTTTGAAAATACTCTAACACAGAGTAGGCATGTACAGATCGCTAGAAACCAAACATACCGATTTTTCGGGTGTTTTGAGCCTGAATTTGAGATATAAACGGGTACAGAAGATGCATGCATATATCGACTTTGGAAACTTAAAATATCGAATTTTAGCATGTTTTGAGCCTATATTTTGAAAGCATTCTAGCACTGAGTAGGCATATACAGATAGCTTCTGGGACCCAAAAACATCGAATTTTCGGGTGTTTTGAGGTTGAATTTGGGATATAAACGGGAGCAGAAGATGCATACACATATTGACTATGGGCACCTAAAATATCGATTTTCAGCGTGTTTTGGGCCTGTAACTGTGTAGGCATGTACAGATCGCTTGTGGGACCCCATAATGTCGAATTTTCAGGTGTTTGGAGCCTGAATTTGAGATGTAAACGGGTACAGAAGATGCATGCACATATCTACTTTTGGGCACCTAAGAGATCGATTTTCAGTATGTTTTGGGCCTGTATTTTGAAAATACTCTAACACGGAGTAGGCATGTACAGATCGCTTCTGGGACCCCAAAATATCGAATTTTCTGGTGTTTTGGGCCTGGATTTGAGATATCGACTTTGGGCACCTAAAATATCGATTTCTAGCATGTTTTGGGCCTATATTTTGAAAATATTCTAGCACTGATTAGGCATGTACAGATCGCTTCTGCGACCCAAAAATATCGAATTTTCCGGTGTTTTAAGCCTGAATTTGAGATATATACGGGTACAGAAGATGCATGCACATATTGACTTTGGGCACCTAAAATATCGATTTTCAGCATGATTTGGGCCTGTATTTTGAAAATACTCTAACACAGACTAGGCATGTACAGATCGCTTCTGGGACCCAAAAATATCGAATTTTCGGGTGTTTTGAGGTTGAATTTGGGATATAAACGGGTGCAGAAGATGCATACACATATTGACTTTGGGCACCTATAATATCAATTTTCAGCATGTTTTGGGCCTGTATTTTGAAAACATTCTGACTAGGAGTAGGCATGTACAGATCGCTTCTAGGACCCAAAAATACCGAATTTTCGGGTGTTTTGAGGTTGAATTTGGAATATATAAACGGGTGCAGAAGATGCATACACATATTTACTTTGGGCACCTAAAATTTCGATTTTCAGCGTGTTTTCGGCCTGTATCTGAGTAGGCATGTAAAGATCGCTTGTGCGACCCCATAATGTCGAATTTTCGGTTGTTTGGAGCCTGAATTTGAGATATAAACGGGTACAGAAGATGCATGCACATATCGACTTTTGTGCACAAAACGATCGATTTTCAGTATGTTATGGGCCTGTATTTTGAAAATGCTCTAACACGGAGTAGGCATGTTCAGATCGCTTCTGGGACCTCAAAATATCAAATTTTCGGGTGTATTGAGCCTGAATTTGTGATATAAACGGGTACAGAAGATGCATGCACATATTGACTTTGGGCACCTAAAATATCGATTTTCAGCTTGTTTTGGGCCTGTATATTGAAAATACTCTAACACGGTGTATGCATGAACAGATCGCTTCTGGGACCCTAAAATATCGAATTTTCGGGTTTTTGGAGCCTGAATTTGATATATAAACGGGTACAGAAGATGCATGCACATATCGACTTTTATGTACCTAAAAGATCGATTTTCAGTATGTTTTGGGCTTGTATTTTAAAAATACTCTAACACGGAGTAGGCATGTACAGATCACTTCTGGGACCCCAAAATATCGAATTTTCGGGTGTTTTTTGGCCTGAATTTGAGATATCGACTTTGGGCACCTAAAATATCGATTTTAGCATGTTTTGGGCCTATATTTTGAAAATATTCTAGCACTGAGTACAGATCGTTTCTGGGACCCCAAAATATCGAATTTTCGGGTGTTTTGAGGCTGAATTTGAGATATAAACGGGTACAGAAGATGCATGCACACATCGACTTTGGACACTTAAAATATCGATCATTAGCATGTTTTGAGCCTATATTTTGAAAACATTCTAGCACTGAGTAGGCATGTACAGATTGCTTCTGGGACCCCAAAATATCGAATTTTTGGGTGTTTTGAGGTTGAATTTGGGATATAAACGGGTGCAGAAGATGCGCCCACATATTGACTCTGGGCACCTAAAATATCGATTTTCAGCATGTTTTGGGCCTGTATCTGAGTAGGCATGTACAGATTGCTTTAAGGACCCCAAAATATCGAATTTTCGGGTGTTTGGAGCCTGAATTTGAGATATAAACGGGTACAAAAGATGAATTCACATATCGATTTTTGGGCACCTAGAAGATCGATTTTCAGTATGTTTTGGGCCTGTATTTTGAAAATACTCTAGCACGGAGTAGGCATGTACATATCGCTTCTTGGACCCGAAAATATCGAATTTGCGGGTGTTTTGGGCTTGAATTTGAGATATCGACTTTGGGCACCTAAAATATCGATTTTCAACATGTTTTTGGCCTGTATTTTGAGAATATTCTAACACGGAGTATGCATGTACAGATCTCTTCTGGAACCCCAAAATATCGAATTTTTGGGTGTTTTGAGCCTGAATTTGAGATATAAACGGGTACAGAAGATGCATGCACATATCGACTTTGGACACTTAAAATATCGATTTTTAGGATGTTTTGAGCCTATATTTTGAAAATATTCTAGCACTGAGTACAAATCGTTTCTGGGACCCAAAAATATCGAATTTTAGGGTGTTTGGAGCTTGAATTTGAGATATAAACGGGTACAGAAGATAATTGCACATATCGACTTTTTGGCACCTAAAAGATCGATTTTTAAGTATGTTTTTTGCCTGTATTTTGAAAATACTCTAACATGGAGTAGGCATGTACAGATCGCTTCTGGGTCCCCAAAATATCGAATTTTCGGGTGTTTTGGGCCTGAATTTGAGATATCGACTTTGGGCACCTAAAATATCGATTTTATTATGTTTTGGGCCTATATTTAAAAAAAATATTCTAGCACTGAGTGCAGATCGTTTCTGGGACCGCAAAATATCGAATTTTCGGGTGTTTCGAGCCTGAATTTGAGATATAAACGGGTACAGAAGATGCATGCACGTATTGACTTTGGGCACTTAAAATATTGATTTTCTTCATGTTTTGGGCCTGTATTTTGAAAACATTCTAGCACTGAGTAGGCATGTACAGATTGCTTCTGGAACCCCAAAATATTTAATTTTCGGTTGTTTTGAGGTTGAATTTGGGATATAAACGGGTGCAGAAGATGCATACACATATTGACTCTGGGCACCTAAAATATCGATTTTCAGCATGTTTTGGGCCTTTATCTGAGTAGGCATGTACAAATTGGTTTAAGGACCCCAAAATATCGAGTTTTAGGGTGTTTGGAGCTTGAATTTGAGATATAAACGGGTACAGAAGATGAATGCACATATCGACATTTGGTCACCTAAAAGATCGATTTTCAGTATGTTTTGGGCTTGTATTTTGAAAATACTCTAACACGGAGTAGGCATGTACAGATCACTTCTGGGACCCCAAAATATCGAATTTTCGGGTGTTTTTTGGCCTGAATTTGAGATATCGACTTTGGGCACCTAAAATATCGATTTTAGCATGTTTTGGGCCTGTATTTTGAAAACATTCTGACTAGGAGTAGGCATGTACAGATCGCTTCTAGAACCCAAAAATACCGAATTTTCGGGTGTTTTGAGGTTGAATTTGGAATATATAAACGGGTGCAGAAGATGCATACACATATTTACTTTGGGCACCTAAAATTTCGATTTTCAGCGTGTTTTCGGCCTGTATCTGAGTAGGCATGTAAAGATCGCTTGTGCGACCCCATAATGTCGAATTTTCGGTTGTTTGGAGCCTGAATTTGAGATATAAACGGGTACAGAAGATGCATGCACATATCGACTTTTGTGCACAAAACGATCGATTTTCAGTATGTTATGGGCCTGTATTTTGAAAATGCTCTAACACGGAGTAGGCATGTTCAGATCGCTTCTGGGACCTCAAAATATCAAATTTTCGGGTGTATTGAGCCAGAATTTGTGATATAAACGGGTACAGAAGATGCATGCACATATTGACTTTGGGCACCTAAAATATCGATTTTCAGCTTGTTTTGGGCCTGTATATTGAAAATACTCTAACACGGAGTAGGCATGTACAGATCGCTTCTGGGACCCTAAAATATCGAATTTTCGGGTTTTTGGAGCCTGAATTTGATATATAAACGGGTACAGAAGATGCATGCACATATCGACTTTTATGTACCTAAAAGATCGATTTTCAGTATGTTTTGGGCTTGTATTTTAAAAATACTCTAACACGGAGTAGGTATGCTCAAATCGCTTCTGGAACCACAAAATATGGAATTTTCGGGTGTTTTGAGCCTGAATTTGAGATATAAACGGGTACAGAAGATGCATGCACATATAGACTTTGGAATATCGATTATTAGTATGTTTTGAGCCTATATTTTGAAAACATTCTAGCACTGAGTAGGCATGTACAGATTGCTTCTGGAACCCCAAAATATTTAATTTTCGGTTGTTTTGAGGTTGAATTTGGGATATAAACGGGTGCAGAAGATGCATACACATATTGACTCTGGGCACCTAAAATATCGATTTTCAGCATGTTTTGGGCCTGTATCTGAGTAGGCATGTACAAATTGGTTTAAGGACACCAAAATATCGAGTTTTAGGGTGTTTGGAGCTTGAATTTGAGATATAAACGGGTACAGAAGATGAATGCACATATCGACATTTGGTCACCTAAAAGATCGATTTTCAGTATGTTTTGGGCTTGTATTTTGAAAATACTCTAACACGGAGTAGGCATGTACAGATCACTTCTGGGACCCCAAAATATCGAATTTTCGGGTGTTTTTTGGCCTGAATTTGAGATATCGACTTTGGGCACCTAAAATATCGATTTTAGCATGTTTTGGGCCTATATTTTGAAAATATTCTAGCACTGAGTACAGATCGTTTCTGGGACCCCAAAATATCGAATTTTCGGGTGTTTTGAGGCTGAATTTGAGATATAAACGGGTACAGAAGATGCATGCACACATCGACTTTGGACACTTAAAATATCGATCATTAGCATGTTTTGAGCCTATATTTTGAAAACATTCTAGCACTGAGTAGGCATGTACAGATTGCTTCTGGGACCCCAAAATATCGAATTTTTGGGTGTTTTGAGGTTGAATTTGGGATATAAACGGGTGCAGAAGATGCGCCCACATATTGACTCTGGGCACCTAAAATATCGATTTTCAGCATGTTTTGGGCCTGTATCTGAGTAGGCATGTACAGATTGCTTTAAGGACCCCAAAATATCGAATTTTCGGGTGTTTGGAGCCTGAATTTGAGATATAAACGGGTACAAAAGATGATTTCACATATCGATTTTTGGGCACCTAGAAGATCGATTTTCAGTATGTTTTGGGCCTGTATTTTGAAAATACTCTAGCACGGAGTAGGCATGTACATATCGCTTCTTGGACCCGAAAATATCGAATTTGCGGGTGTTTTGGGCTTGAATTTGAGATATCGACTTTGGGCACCTAAAATATCGATTTTCAACATGTTTTTTGGCCTGTATTTTGAAAATATTCTAACACGGAGTATGCATGTACAGATCGCTTCTGGGACCCCAAAATATCGAATTTTTGGGTGTTTTGACCCTGAATTTGAGATATAAACGGGTACAGATGATGAATGCACATATCGACTTTTGGGCACCTAAAAGATTGATTTTCAGTATGTTTTGGGCCTGTATTTTGAAAATACTCTAGCACGGAGTAGACATGTACAGATCGCTTCTTGGACACGAAAATATCGAAATTGCGGGTGTTTTGGGCCTGAATTTGAGATATCGACTTTGGGCACCTAAAATATCGATTTTCAACATGTTTTTGGCCTGTATTTTGAAAATATTCTAACACGGAGTATGCATGTACAGATTGCTTCTGGGACCCCAAAATATCTAATTTTTGGGTGTTTTGAGCCTGAATTTGAGATATAAACGGGAACTGAAGATGCATGCGCATATCGACTTTTGGGCACTTAAAATATCGATTTTGAGCATGTTTTGGGTCTGTATCTTGAAAACATTCTAACTAGGAGTAGGCATGTACAGATCGCTTTTCGGACCCAAAAATACCGAATTTTCGGGTGTTTTGAGACTGAATTTGAGATATAAACGGGTACATAAGATGCATGCACATATCGACTTTGGACACTTAAAATATCGATTTTTAGGATGTTTTGAGCCTATATTTTGAAAATATTCTAGCACTGAGTACAGATCGTTTCTGGGACCCCAAAATATCGAATTTTAGGGTGTTTGGAGCTTGAATTTGAGATATAAACGGGTACAGAAGATAATTGCACATATCGACTTTTGGGCACCTAATAGATCGATTTTTAGTATGCTTTTTGCCTGTATTTTGAAAATACTCTAACAAGGAGTAGGCGCCTAATGTACAGATCGCTTCTGGGACCCCAAAATATCGAATTTTCGGGTGTTTCGAGCCTGAATTTGATATATAAACGGGTACAGCAGATGCATGCACATATCGACTTTTAGCACCTAAAATATCGATTTTAGCATGTTTTGGGTCTGTATCTTGAAAACATTCTAACTAGGAGTAGGCATGTAAAAATCGCTTCTAGGACCCAAGAATACCGAATTTACGGGTGTTTTGAGCCTGAATTTGAGATATAAACGGGTACAGAAGATGCATGCACATTTAGACTTTGGACACTTAAAATATCGATTTTTAGCATGTTTTGAGCCTATTTTTTAAAAATATTCTTGCACTGATCGCTTCTGGGACCCAAAAATATCGAATTTTCGGGTGTTTTGAGGTTGAATTTGGGATGTAAACGGGTGCAGAAGATGCATACACATATATACTTTGGGCACCTTAAATATCAATTTTTAGCATGTTTTGGGCCTGTATCTGAGTAGGCATGTACAGATCGCTTAATTTTCGGGTGTTTGGAGCCTGAATTTGAGATATAAACGGGTACAGAAGATGCATGTACAAATCGACTTTTGGGCACATACAGGATCGATTTTCAGTATGTTTTGGGCCTGCATTTTGAAAATACTCTAGCACGGAGTAGGCATGTACAGATCGCTTCTGGGACCCGAAAATATCGAATTTGCGGGTGTTTTTGGCCTGAATTTAAGATATCGACTTTGGGCACCTAAAATATCGATTTTCAGCATGTTTTCTGCCTGTATTTTGAAAATACTCTAACACGGAGTAGGCATGTACAGATCGCTTCTCGGACCCCAAAATATCGAATTTTCGAGTGTTTTGAGCCTGCATTTGAGATATAAACGGGTACTGAAGATACATGCACATATCGACTTTTGGGCACCTAAAATATCGATTTTAGCATGTTTTGGGTCTGTATCTTGAAAACATTCTAACTAGGAGTAGGCATGTACAGATCGCTTCTTGGACCCAAAAATACCGAATTTTCGTGTGTTTTGAGCGTGAATTTGAGATATAAACGGGTACAGAAGATGCATGCACATATTGACTTTGGACACTTAAAATATCGATTTTTAGCATGTTTTGGAACTATATTTTGAAAATATTCTAGCACTGAGTATGCATGTACAGATCGCTTCTGGGACCTCAAAATATCGAATTTTTGGGTGTTTTGAGGCTGAATTTGAGATATAAACGGGTACAGAAGATGCATGCACACATCGACTTTGGACACTTAAAATATCGATTATTAGCATGTTTCGGAACTATATTTTGACAACATTCTAGCAATGAGTAGTCATGTACAGATCGCTTCTAGGACCCAAAAATACCGAATTTTCGTGTGTTTTGAGCGTGAATTTGAGATATAAACGGGTACTGAAGATGCATGCACATATCGACTTTTGGGCACCTAAAATATCGATTTTAAGCATGTTTTGGGTCTGTATCTTGAAAACATTATAACCCAAAGTAGGCATGTACAGATCGCTTCTGGGACCTCAAAACATCGATTTTTCGGGTGTTTTGAGGCTGAATTTGAGATATAAACGGGTACAGAAGATGCATGCACATATTGACTTTGTGCACCTAAAATATCGATTTTCAGCATGTTTTTGGCCAGTATTTTGAAAATACTCTAACACGGAGTATGCTTGTACATATCGCTTCTGGGAACTAAAAATATCGAATTTTCGGGTGTTTTTGAGCCTGAATTTGAAATATAAACGGGTACTGAAGAAGCATGCACATAGCGACTTTTGGGCACCTAAAATATCGATTTTTAGCATGTTTTGGGTCAGTATCTTGAATACATTCTAAATAGGAGTAGGCATGTACAGATCGCTTCCAGGACCCAAAAATACCGAATTTTCGGGTGTTTTGATTATGAATTTGAGATATAAACGGGTACAGAAGATGCATGCACATATCGACTTTGGACACTTAAAATATCGATTTTTAGCATGTTTTGAGCCTATATTTTGAAAACATTCTAGCACTGAGTAGGCATGTACAGATCGCTTCTGGGACCCAAAAATATCGAATTTTCGGGTGTTTTGAGGTTTAATTTGGGATATAAACGGGTGCAGAAGATGCATACACATATTTACTTTGGGCACCTAAAATATCGATTTTCAGCATGTTTTGGGCCTGTATCTGAGTAGGCATGTACAGATCGCTTCTGGGATCCCAAAATATCGAATTTTCGGTTGTTTTGAGCCTGAATTTGAGATGTAAACGGTAACAGAAGATGCATGCACATATTGACTTTGGGCATGTAAAATATCGATTTTCGGCATATTTTGGGCCTGTATCTGATTAGGCATGTACAGATCGCTTCTAGGACCCCAAAATATCGAATTTTCTGGTGTTTGGAGCCTGAATTAGAGATATGAACGGGTACAGAAGATGCATGCACATATCGACTTTTGGGCACCTAAAAGATCGATTTTCAGTATGTTTTAGGCCTGTATTTTGAAAACACTCTAACACGGAGTAGGCATGTACAGATCGCTTCTGGGACCCCAAAATATCGAATTTTTGGGTGTTTTGAGCCTGAATTTGATATATAAACGGGTACTGAAGATGCATGCACATATCAACTTTTGGGCACCTAAAATATCTATTTTGAGCATGTTTTGGGTCTGTATCTTGAAAACATTCTAACTTGGAGTAGGCATATACAGATCGCTTCTAGGACCCAAAAATACCGAATTTTCGGGTGTTTTGAGCCTGAATTTGTGATATAAACGTGTACAGAAGATGCATGCACATATCGAATTTGGACACTTATAATATCGATTTTTAGCATGTTTTGAGCCTATATTTTGAAAATATTCTAGCACTGAGTAGGCATGTACAGATCGCATATGGGACCCCAAAATATCGAATTTTCAAGTGTGTTGATGTTGAATTTGGGATATAAACGGGTGCAGAAGATGCATACAGATATTGACTTTGGGCACCTACAATATCGATTTTCAGTATGTTTTGGGCCTGTATTTTACAAATACTCTAACATGGAGTAAGCATGTACAGATCGCTTCTGGGACCCCAAAATATCTAATTTTCGGGTGTTTTGGGCCTGAATTTGAGATATCAACTTTGGGCACCCAAAATATCGATTTTTAGCATGTTTTGGGCCTATATTTTGAAAATATTCTAGCACTGAGTAGGCATGTACAGATCGCTTCAGGGACCCCAAAATCTCAAATTTTCAGGTGTTTTGAGCCTGAATTTGAGATATAAACGGATATTGAAGATGCATGCACATATCAACTTTTGGGAACCTAAAATATCGATTTTGAGCATGTTTTGGATCTGTATCTTGAAAACATTCTAACTAGGAGTAGGCATGTACAGATCCCTTCTAGGACCCAAAAATACCGAATTTTCGGGTGTTTGGAGCATGAATTTGAGATATAAACAGGTACAAAAGATGCATGCACATATTGACTTTGAGCACCTAAAATATCGATTTTCAGCATGTTTTGGGCCTGTATTTTGAAAATACTCTAACACGAAGTAGGCATTCACAGATCGCTTCTGGGACCCAAAAATATCGAATTTTCGTGTGTTTTGAGCCTGAATTTGAGATATAAACGGGTACAGAAGATGCATGCACATATTGAATATAGCACCTAAAATATCGATTTCTAGCATGTTTTGGGCCTGTACCTGATTAGGCATGTACAGATCGCTTCTGGGACCCCAAAATGTCGAATTTTCTGGTGTTTGGAGCCTGAATTTGAGCTATAAACGGGTACAGAAGATACATGCACATATCGACTTTTGGGCACCAAAAAGATCAATTTTCAGTATGTTTTGGGCCTGTATTTTGAAAACACTCTAACACAGAGTAGGCATGTACAGATCGCTTCTGGGACCCTTAAAATATCGAATTTTCGGGTGTTTTGAGCCTGAATTTGATATATAAACGGGTACTGAAGATGCATTCACATATCAACTTTTGGGAACCTAATATATCGATTTTCAGCATGTTTTGGTCCAGTATTTTGAAAATACTCTAACACGGAGTAGTCATGTACAGATCGCTTCTGGGACCCCAAAATATCGAATTTTCGGGTGTTTTGGGCCAAAATTTTGAGATATCGACTTTGGGCACTTAAAATATCGATTTTTAGCATGTTTTGGGCCTATATTTTGAAAATATTCTAGCACTGAGTAGGCATGTACAGATCGTTTCTGAGACCCCAAAATATCGAATTCTCAGCTGTTTTGAGCCTGAATTTGAGATAAAAACGGGTACAGAAGATGCATGCACATATTGCCTTTCCACACCTAAAATATCGATTTTCAGCATGTTTTGGGTCTGTATCTGAGTAGGCATGTACAGATCGCTTCTGGGACCCCAAAATATCGAATTTTCGGGTGTTTGGAGCCTGAAATTGAGATATAAACGGGTACAGAAGATACATGCACATATAGAGTTTGGGCACCTAAAATATCGATTTTCAGCATGTTTTGGGCCAGTATTTTGAAAATACTCTAACACGGAGTAGGCATGTACAGATCGCTTCTGGGACCCCAAAATATCGAATTTTAGGGTGTTTTTTGCCTAAATTTGATATATCGACTTTGGACACTTAAAATATCGATTTTTAGCATGTTTTGGGCCTATATTTTGAAAATATTCTAGCACTGACTAGGCATGTACAGATCGCTTCTGGGAACCCAAAATATCGAATTTTTTTTTTCATGTGTTTGGAGCTGAATTTTAGATGCATGCACATATTGACTTTGGGCACCTAAAATATCGATTTTCAGCATGTTTTGGTCCTGTATTTTGAAAATACTCTAACACGGAGTAGGCATGTACAGATCGTTTCTAGGACCCAGAAATACCGAATTTTCGGGTGTTTTGAGCCTGAATTTGATATATAAACGGGTTCAGAAGGTGCATGCACATATCGACTTTGGACACTTAAAATATCTATTTTTAGCATGTTTTGAGCCTATATTTTGAAAATACACAGATAGTTTCTGGGACCCCAAAATATCAAATTTTCGGGTGTTTTGGGCCTGAATTTGAGATATCGACTCTAGGCACCTAAAATATCGATTTTTAGCATGTTTTGGGCCTGTATCTGAGTATGCATGCACAGATCGCTTCTGGGACCCCAAAATATCGAGTTTTCGGGTGTTTTGAGGTTGAATTTGGGATATAAACGGGTGCAGAAGATGCATGCACATATCGACTTTCGACACTTAAAATATCGATTTTTAGCATGTTTTGAGCCTATATTTTGAAACTATTCTAGCACTGAGTAGGCATGTACAGATCGCTTCTGGGACTCCAAAATATCGAATTTTCGGGTGTTTAGAGCCTGAATTTGAGATATAAACGGGTACAGAAGATGCATGCACATATTGACTTTGGACACCTAAAATATCGATTTTCAGCATGTTTTGAGCCTGTATTTTGAAAACACTCTAACACGGAGTAAGCATGTACAGATCGCTTCTGGGACCCCAAAATATCGAATTTTCGGGGTTTTTGAGCCTGAATTTGAGATATAAACGGGTACAGAAGTTGCATGCAAATATCGACTTTTGGGCACCTAAAATATCGATTTTTAGCATGTTTTAGGTCTGTATCTTGAAAACATTCTATCTAGGTGTAGGCATGTACAGATCGCTTCTAGGACCCAAAAATACCGGATTTTCGGGTGTTTTGAGGTTGAATTTGGGATATAAACGGGTGCATAAGATGCATACACATATTGACTTTAGGCACCTACAATATCGATTTTCAGTATGTTTTGGGCCTGTATTTTACAAATACTCTAACATGGAGTAAGCATGTACAGATCGCTTCTGGGACCCCAAAATATCTAATTTTCGGGTGTTTTGGGCCTGAATTTGAGATATCAACTTTGGGCACCCAAAATATCGATTTTTAGCATGTTTTGGGCCTATATTTTGAAAATATTCTAGCACTGAGTAGGCATGTACAGATCGCTTCAGGGACCCCAAAATATCGAATTTTCGGGTGTTTTAAGCCTGAATTTGAGATATAAACGGGTACATATTGACTTTCGGCACATAAAATATCGATTTTTAGCATGTTTTGGGCCTGTATTTTGAAAATACTCTAACACGGAGTAGGCATGTACAGATCGCTTCTGGGACCCCAAAATATCGAACTTGCGGGTTTTTTGGGCCTGAATTTGAAATATCGACTTTGGGCACCTAAAATATCGATTTTTAGAATGTTTTGGGCATATATTTTGAAAATATTCTTGCACTGAGTAGGCATGTACAAATCGCTTCTGGAACCCCAAAATATCGAATATTCGGGTGTTTTGAGCCTGAATTTGAGATATAAACGGGTTCAGAAGATGCATGCACATATTGACTTTGGGCACATAAAATATCGATTTTCAGGATGTTTTGGGCCTGTATTTCGAAAATATTCTAACACGAAGTAGGCATGTACAGATCGCTTCTGGAATCCCAAAATATCGAATTTTTGGGTGTTTTGAGCCTGAATTTGAGATATAAACGGGTACAGAAGATGCATGCATATATTGACTTTGGGCACCTAAAATATCGATTTTCAGCATGTTTTGGGCCTGTATCTGAGTAGGCATGTGTAGATCGCTTCAGTGACCCCAAAATATCGAAATTTTCGGGTGTTTTGGGCCTGAACTTGAGATATCGACTTTAGGCACATAAAATATCGATTTTTAGCATGCTTTGGGCCTAGATTTTGAAAATACTCTAACACGGAGTAGGCATGTACAGATCGTTTCTGGGACCGCAAAATATCGAATTTTCGGGTATTTTAGGCCTGAATTTGAGATATCGACATTGGGCACTTAAAATATCGATTTTTAGCATGTTTTGGGCCTATCTTTTGAAAATATTCTAGCACTGACGAGGCATGTACAGATCGCTTCTGGGATCCCAAAATATCGAATTTTTGGGTGTTTTGAGCCTGAATTTGGGATATAAACGGGTGCAGAAGATGCATACACATATTGACTTTGGGCACCTAAAACATCGATTTTTAGCTTGTTTTCGGCCTGTATCTAAGTAGGCATGTACAGATCGCTTCTGGGACCCCAAAATATCGAATTTTCGGGTGTTTTAAGCCTGAATTTGAGATATAAACGGGTACAGAAGATGCATGCACATATCGACTTTTGGGCACCTAAAATATCGATTTTCAGTATGTTTTAGGCCTGTATTTTGAAAATACTCTAACACGGAGTAGCCATATACAGTTCGCTTCTGGGATCCCAAAATATCGAATTTTTGGGTGTTCTGAGCCTTAATTTGAGATATAAACGGATACAGAAGATGTATGTACATATCAACTTTTGGGCACCTAAAATATCGATTTTCAGCATGTTTTGGGGCTGTATATTGAAAATACTCTAACACGGTGTATGCATGAACAGATCGCTTCTGGGACCCTAAAATATCGAATTTTCGGGTGTTTTAGGCCTGAATTTGAGATATCGACTTTGGGCACTTAAAATATCGATTTTTAGCATGTTTTGGGCCGATATTTTGAAAATATTCTAGCACTGAGTAGGCATGTACAGATCGCTTCTGGGATCCTAAAATATCGAATTTTTGGGTGTTTTGAGCCTGAATTGGAGATATAAACGGGTACAGAAGATGCATGCATATATTGACTTTGGGCACCTAAAATATCGATTTTCAGCATGTTTTGGGCCTGTATCTGAGTAGGCATGTGTAGATCGCTTCAGTGACCCCAAAATATCGAAATTTTCGGGTGTTTTGGGCCTGAACTTGAGATATCGACTTTAGGCACATAAAATATCGATTTTTAGCATGCTTTGGGCCTAGATTTTGAAAATACTCTAACACGGAGTAGGCATGTACAGATCGCTTCTGGGACCGCAAAATATCGAATTTTCGGGTGTTTTAGGCCTGAATTTGAGATATCGACTTTGGGCACTTAAAATATCGATTTTTAGCATGTTTTGGGCCTATATTTTGAAAATATTCTAGCACTGACTAGGCATGTACAGATCGCTTATGGGATCCCAAAATATCGAATTTTGGGTGTTTTTAACCTGAATTTGGGATATAAACGGGTGCAGAAGATGCATACACATATTGACTTTGGGCACCTAAAATATCGATTTTTAGCCTGTTTTCGGCCTGTATCTAAGTAGGCATGTACAGATCGCTTCTGAGACCCCAAAATATCGAATTTTCAGGTGTTTGTAGCCTGAATTTGAGATATAAACGGGTACAGAAGATGCATGCACATATAGACTTTGGGCACCTAAAATATCGATTTTCAGCATGTTTTGGGCCATTATTTTGAAAATACTCTAACACGGAGTAGGCATGTACAGATCGCTTCTGGGACCCCAAAATATCGAATTTTCGGGTGTTTTAAGCCTGAATTTGAGATATAAACGGGTACAGAAGATGCATGCACATATCGACTTTTGGGCACCTAAAATATCGATTTTCAGTATGTTTAAGGCTTGTATTTTGAAAATACTCTAACACGGAGTAGCCATATACAGTTCGCTTCTGGGATCCCAAAATATCGATTTTTTGGGTGTTCTGAGCCTGAATTTGGGATATAAACGGGTGCAGAAGATGCATACACATATTGACTTTGGGCACCTAAAATTTTTAGCATGTTTTGGGCCTGTATTTTGAAAATACTCTAACACGGAGTAGGCATGCACAGATCGCATCTGGGATCTCAAAATATCGAATTTTCGGGAGTTTTGAGCCTGAATTTGAGATATAAACGGGTACAGAAGATGCATACACATATTGACTTTGGGCACCTAAAATATAGATTTTCAGCATGTTTGGGTATGTATCTTAGTAGGCATGTACAGATCGCTTCTGGGACCCCAAAATATCAAATTTTCGTGTTATTGGAGCCTGAATTTGAGATATAAACGGGTACAGAAGATGCATGCACATATCAACTTTTCGGCACCTACAAGATCGATTTACAGTATGTTTTGGGCCTGTATTTTGAAAATACTCTAACACGGAGTAAGCAGGTACAGATCGCTTCTGGGACCCCAAAGTATCGAATTTTCGTTTTTTTTTAGCCTGAATTTGAGATATAAACGATGCATGCACATATCGACTTTTGGGCACTTAAAATATCGATTTTGAGCATGTTTTAGGTCTGTATCTTGAAAGCATTCTAACTAGGTGTAGGCGTGTACAGATCGCTTCTAGGACCCCAAAATATCGAATTTTCGGGTTGTTTTAGGCCTGAATTTGATATATCGATTTTGGGCACTTAAAATATCGATTTTTAGCATGTTTTGGGCCTATATTTTGAAAATCTTCTAGCACTGAGTAGGCATATACAGATCGCTTCTGGGACCCCAAAATATTGAATTTTCGGGTGTTTTGAGCCTGAATTTGAGATATTAACGGATACAGAAGATGCATGCACATATGGACTTTGGGCACCTAAAATATCGATTTTCAGCATGTTTTGGGCCTGTATCTGAGTAGGCATGTACAGATCGCTTCTGGGACCCCAAAATATTGAATTTTCGGGTGTTTTGAGCCTGAATTTGAGATATAAACGGGTACAGAAGATGCATGCACATATCGACTTTTGGGCACCTAAAAGATCGATTTTTATTATGTTAGGGCCTGTAATTTGAAAATACTCTAACACGGAGTAGGCATGTACAGATCGCTTATGGGACCCCAAAATATAGAATTTTCGTGTGTTTTGGGCCTGAATTTGAGATATCGACTTTGGGCACCTAAAATTTCGATTTTAAGCATGCTTTGAGCCTATATTTTAATAATATTCTAACATTGAGTAGGCATGTACAGATCGCTTCTGGTGCCCCAAAATATCGAATTTTCGGGTGTTTTGAGCCTGAATGTGAGATATAAACGGGTACAGAAGATGCATGCACATATTGACTTTGGACACCTAAAATATAGATTTTCAGCATGTTTTGGGCCTGTATTTTGAAAATACTCTAACACGGAGTAAGCAGGTACAGATCGCTTCTGGGACCCCAAAATATCGAATTTTCGTTTTTTTTTTAGCCAGAATTTGAGATATAAACGTGTACTGAAGATGCATGCACATATCGACTTTTGGTCACCTAAAATATCGATTTTGAGCATGTTTTAGGTCTGTATCTTGAAAGCATTCTAACTAGCAGTAGGCGTGTACAGATCGCTTCTAGGACCCAAAAATACCGAATTTGTGGGTGTTTTGAGCCTGAATTTGAGATATAAACGGGTACAGAAGATGCATGCATATATCAACTTTTGGGTACCTACAAGATCGATTTTCAGTATGTTTTGGGCCTGTATTTTGAAAATACTCTAACACGGAGTAGGCATGTACAGATCGCTTCTGGGACCCCAAAATATCGAATTTTCGGGTTGTTTTAGGCCTGAATTTGAGATATCGACTTTGGGCACTTAAAATATCGAATTTTAGCATGTTTTGGGCCTATACTTTGAAAATCTTCTAGCACTGAGTAGGCATGTACAGATCACTTCTGGGACCCCAAAATATCGAATTTTCGGGTGTTTTGAGCCTGAATTTGATATATTAACGGGTACAGAAGATGCATGCACATATGGACTTTGGGCACCTAAAATATCGATTTTTAGCATGTTTTGAGCCTATATATTGAAAACATTCTAGCACTGAGTAGGCATGTACAAATCGCTTTTGGGATCCCAAAATATCGAATTTACGGGTGTTTTGAGGTTGAATTTGGGATATAAACAGGTGCAGAAGATGCATACACATATTGACTTTGGGCACCTAAAATATCGATTTTTAGCATGTTTTGGGCCTGTATTTTGAAAATACTCTAACACGGAGTAGGCATGCACAGATCGCATCTGGGATCTCAAAATATCGAATTTTCGGGTGTTTTGAGCCTGAATTTGAGATATAAACGGGTACAGAAGATGCATGCACATATTGAATTTGGGCACCTAAAATATCAATTTTCAGCATGTTTTGGGACTGTATCTGAGTAGGCATGTACAGATCTCTTCTGGGACCCCAAAATATCGAATTTTCGGGTGTTTGGAGGCTGAATTTAAGATATAAACGGGTACAGAAGATGCATGCACATATCGACTTTTGGGCACCTAAAAGATCGATTTTCAGTATGTTTTGGGCCTGTATTTTGAAAACACTTTAACACGGAGTAGGCATGTACAGATCGATTCTAGGACCCAAAAATACCGAATTTTCGGGTGTTTTGAGACTGAATTTGAGATATAAACGTGTACAGAAGATGCATGCACTTATCGACTTTGGACACTTAAAATATCGATTTTTAGCATGTTTTGAGCCTATATTTTGAAAATATTCTAGCACTGAGTAGGCATGTACAGATCGCTTCTGGGACCCAAAAATACCGAATTTTCGGGTGTTTTGGGCCTGAATTTGAGATATCGACTTTGGGCACCTAAAATATCGATTTTTAGCATCCTTTGGGCCTATATTTTAATAATATTCTAGTATTGAGTAGGCATGTACAGATCGCTTCTGGGGCCCCAAAATATCGAATTTTCGGGTGTTTTGAGCCTGAATTTGAGATATAAACGGGTACAGAAGATGCATGCACATATTGACTTTGGGCACCTAAAATATCGATTTTCAAGAAGTTTTGGGCCTGTATTTTAAAAATATTCTAACATGGAGTAGGAATGTACAGATCGCTTCTGGGACCCCAAAATATCGAATTTTTCGGGTGTTTTGGGCCTTTATTTGAGATATCGACTTTGTGCACCAAAAATATCGATTTTTTGCATGCTTTGAGCCTATATTTTAATAATATTTTAACATTGAGTAGGCATGTTCAGATCGCTTCTGGGGCCCCAAAATATCGAATTTTCGGGTGTTTTGAGCCTGAATGTGAGATATAAACGGGTACAGAAGATGCATGCACATATTGACTTTGGACACCTAAAATATAGATTTTCAGCATGTTTTGGGCCTGTATTTTGAAAATACTCTAACACGGAGTAAGCAGGTACAGATCGCTTCTGGGACCCCAAAATATCGAATTTTCGTTTTTTTTTTAGCCAGAATTTGAGATATAAACGTGTACTGAAGATGCATGCACATATCGACTTTTGGTCACCTAAAATATCGATTTTGAGCATGTTTTAGGTCTGTATCTTGAAAGCATTCTAACTAGCAGTAGGCGTGTACAGATCGCTTCTAGGACCCAAAAATACCGAATTTGTGGGTGTTTTGAGCCTGAATTTGAGATATAAACGGGTACAGAAGATGCATGCATATATCAACTTTTGGGTACCTACAAGATCGATTTTCAGTATGTTTTGGGCCTGTATTTTGAAAATACTCTAACACGGAGTAGGCATGTACAGATCGCTTCTGGGACCCCAAAATATCGAATTTTCGGGTTGTTTTAGGCCTGAATTTGAGATATCGACTTTGGGCACTTATAATATCGAATTTTAGCATGTTTTGGGCCTATACTTTGAAAATCTTCTAGCACTGAGTAGGCATGTACAGATCGCTTCTGGGACCCCAAAATATCGAATTTTCGGGTGTTTTGAGCCTAAATTTGATATATTAACGGGTACAGAAGATGCATGCACATATGGACTTTGGGCACCTAAAATATCGATTTTTAGCATGTTTTGAGCCTATATATTGAAAACATTCTAGCACTGAGTAGGCATGTACAAATCGCTTTTGGGATCCCAAAATATCGAATTTACGGGTGTTTTGAGGTTGAATTTGGGATATAAACAGGTACAGAAGATGCATACACATATTGACTTTGGGCACCTAAAATATCGATTTTTATCATGTTTTGGGCCTTTATTTTGAAAATACTCTAACACGGAGTAGGCATGCACAGATCGCAACTGGGATCTCAAAATATCGAATTTTCGGGTGTTTTGAGCCTGAATTTGAGATATAAACGGGTACAGAAGATGCATGCACATATTGAATTTGGGCACCTAAAATATCAATTTTCAGCATGTTTTGGGCCTGTATCTGAGTAGGCATGTACAGATCTCTTCTGGGACCCCAAAATATCGAATTTTCGGGTGTTTGGAGGCTGAATTTAAGATATAAACGGGTACAGAAGATGCATGCACATATCGACTTTTGGGCACCTAAAAGATCGATTTTCAGTATGTTTTGGGCCTGTATTTTGAAAACACTTTAACACGGAGTAGGCATGTACAGATCGATTCTGGGACCCCAAAATATCGAATTTTCGGGTGTTTTGAGACTGAATTTGAGATATAAACGGGTACTGAAGATGCATGCACATATCAACTTTGGGGCACCTTAAATATCGATTTTGAGCATGTTTTGGGTCTGTATCTTGAAAACATTCTAACTAGGAGTAGGCATGTACAGATCGCTTCTAGGACCCAAAAATACCGAATTTTCGGGTGTTTTGAGACTGAATTTGAGATATAAACGTGTACAGAAGATGCATGCACTTATCGACTTTGGACACTTAAAATATCGATTTTTAGCATGTTTTGAGCCTATATTTTGAAAAGATTCTAGCACTGAGTAGGCATGTACAGATCGCTTCTGGGACCCAAAAATATCGTTTTTTCGAGTGTTTTGGGCCTGAATTTGAGATATCGACTTTGGGCACCTAAAATTTCGATTTTTAGCATGTTTTGGGCCTATATTTTGAAAATATTCTAGCACTGAGTAGGCATGTACAGATCGCTTCTGGGACCCCAAAATATCGAATTTTCGGGTGTTTATAGCCTGAATTTGAGATATAAATGGGTACTGAAGATGCATGCACATATCGACTTTTGAACACCTAAAATTTCGATTTTGAGCATATTTTGGGTCTGTATCTTGAAAACATTCTAACTAGGAGTAGGCATGTACAGATTGCTTCTAGAACCCAAAAATAACGAATTTTCAGGTGTTTTGAGTCTGAATTTGAGATATAAACGGGTACTGAAGATGCATGCACATATTGACTTTGGGCACCTAAAATATCGATTTTCAGGATGTTTTGGGCCTGTAATTTGAAAATATTCTAGCACGGTGAAAGCATGTACAGATCGCTTCTGGGACCCCAAAATATCGAATTTTTGGGTGTTTTGAAGATGAATTTGGGATATAAACGGGTGCAGAAGATGCATACACATATTGACTTTGGGCACCTAAAATTTCGATTTTTAGCATGTTTGGGCCTGTATCTGAGTAGGTATGTACAGATCGCCTCTGGGACCCCAAAATATCGAATTTTCGGGTGTTTTGAGCCTGAATTTGAGATATAAACGGGTACAGAAGATACATGCACATATTGACTTTGAGCACCTAAAATATCGATTTTCAGCATATTTTGGGCCTGTATCTGAGTAGGCATGTACAGATCGCTTCTGGGACCCCAAAATATTGAGTTTTCTGTTGTTTGGAGCCTGCATTTGAGATATAAACGGGTTCAGAAGATGCATGCACATATCGACTTTTGGGCATTAAAAAGATCGATTTTCAGTATGTTTTGGGCCTGTATTTTGAAAATACTCTAACACGGAGTAGGCATGTACAGATCGTTTCTGGGACCCCAAAATATCGAATTTTCGGGTGTTTTGGGCCTGAATTTGAGATATCGACTTTGGGCACCTAAAATATCGATTTGTAGCATGTTTTGGGCCTATATTTTGAAAATATTCTAGCACTGAGTAGGATTGTACAGATCGCTTCTGAGACCCCAAAATATCGAATTTTTGGGTGTTTTGAGCCTAAATTTGAGATATAAACGGGTACAGAAGATGCATGCACATATTGACTTTGGGCACCTAAAATATCGATTTTTAGCATGTTTTAGGCCTGTATTTTGAAAATACTCTAACACGGAGTAGGCATGTACAGATCGCTTCTGGGACCCAAAAATATTGAATTCTCGGGTGTTTTGAGCCTGAATTTGAGATATAAACGGGTACAGAAGATACATGCACATATTGACTTTGGGCACCTAAAATATCTATTTTCAGCATGTTTTGGGCCTGTATCTGAGTAAGCATGTACAGATCGCTTCTGGGACCCCAAAATATTGAGTTTTCTGGTGTTTGGAGCCTGCATTTGAGATATAAACGGGTACAGATGATGCATACTCATATTGACTTTGGGCACCTAAAATATCGATTTTCAGCATGTTTGGGCCTGTATCTGAGTAGGCATGTACAGATCCCTTCTGGGACTCACAAATATCGAATTTTCGGGTGTTTTGACCCTGAATTTGAGATATAAACGGGTACAGAAGATACATGCACCTATTGACTTTGGACACCTAAAATATCGACTTTTAACATGTTTTAGGCCTGTATTTTGAAAGTACTCTAACACGGAGTAAGCATGTACAGATCGCTTCTGGGACCCCAAAATATCGAATTTTCGGGTGTTTTGAGCCTGAATTTGAGATATAAACGGGTACAGAAGATGCATGAACATATCGACTTTGGACACTTAAAAATATCGATTTTTAGCATGTTTTGAGCCTATATTTTGAAAACATTCAAGCACTGAGTAGGCATGTACAGATCGCTTCTGGGACCCCAAAATATCGAATTTTCGGGTGTTTGGAGCCTGAATTTGAGATATCGACTTTGGGCTCCTAAAATATCGATTTTTAGCATGTTTTGGGCATTTATTTTGAAAATATTCTAGCACCGAGTAGGCATGTACAGATCGCTTCTGGAACCCCAAAATATCGAATTTTCGTGTGTTTGGAGCCTGAATTTGATTATATAAACGGGTACAGGAGATGCATGCACATATTGACTTTGGACACCTAAAATATCGATTTTCAGCAGGTTTTGGGCCTGTATTTTGAAAACACTCAAACACGGAGTAAGCATGTACAGATTGCTTTTGGGACCCCAAAATATCGAATTTTCGGGTTTTTTTAGACTAAATTTGAGATATAAACGGGTACAGAAGATGAATGCACATATCGACTTTTGGGCACCTAAAATATCGATTTTGAGCATGTTTTAGGTCTGTATCTTGAAAACATTCTAACTAGGAGTAGGCATATACAGATCGCTTCTAGGACCAAAAAATATCGAATTTTCGGGTGTTTTGATCCTGAATTTGAGATATAAACGGGTACAGAAGGTGCATGCACATATAGACTTTGGACACTTAAAATATCGATTTTTAGCGTGTTTTAAATCCATATTTTGAAAAAATTCTAGCACTGAGTAGGCATGTACAGATCGCTTCTGGGAACCCAAAATATCGAATTTTCGGGTGTTTTGAGGTTGAATTTGGGATATAAACGGGTGCAGAAGATGCAAACACATATTGACTTTAGGCACCTACAAGATCGATTTTCAGTATGTTTTGGGCCTGTATTTTGAAAATACTCTAACACGGAGTAAGCACGTACAGATTGCTTCTGGGACACCAAAATATCGAATTTTCGAGTGTTTTTGGTCTAAATTTGAGATATCGACTTTGGGCACCTAAAATATCGATTTTTTTGCATGTTTTGGGCCTATATTTTGAAAATATTCTAGCACTGAGTAGACATGTACAGATCGCTTCTGGGACCCCAAAATATCGAATTCTCGGGTGTTTTGAGCATGAATTTGAGATATAAACGGGTACAGAAGATACATACACATATTGACTTTGGGCACCTGAAATATCGATTTTCAGTATGTTTTGGGCCTGTATCTGAGTAGGCATGTACAGATCGCTTCTGGGACCCCAAAATATCGAGTTTACGGGTGTTTGGAGCCTGCATTTGAGATATAAACGGGTGCAGAAGATGCATACACTTATTGACTTTGGGCACCTAAAATATCGATTTTCAGCATGTTTTGGGCCTGTATCTGATTAGGGATGTACAGATCGCTTCTGGGAACCCAAAATATCGAATTTTCGTGTGTTTGCAGCATGAATTTGAGATATAAATGGGTACAGAAGATGCTTGCACATATCAACTTTTGGGCACCTACAAGATCAATTTTCAGCATGTTTTGGGCCTGTAATTTGAAAATACTCTAACACGGAGTAGGCATGTACAGATCGCTTCTGGGACCCCAAAATATCGAATTTTCGGGTGTTTGGAGCCTGAATTTGAGATATCGACTTTGGGCACCTAAAATATTGATTTTTAGCATGTTTTGGACCTATATTTTGAAAATATTCTAGCACCGAGTAGGAATGTACAGATCGCTTCTGGGACCCCAAAATATCGAATTCTCGGGTGTTTTGAGCCTGAATTTGAGATATAAACGGGTACAGAAGATACATGCACATATTGACTTTGGGCACCTAAAATATCGATTTTTAGCATGTTTTGGGCATGCATTTTAAAAATACTCTAACACAGAGTAGGCATGTACAGATCGCTTCTGGTACCCCAAAATATTGAATTCTCGGGTGTTTTGAGCCTGAATTTGAGATATAAACGGGTACAGAAGATACATGCACATATTGACTTTGGGCACCTAAAATATCGATTTTCAGCATGTTTTGGGCCTGTATCTGAGTAGGCATGTACAGATCGCTTCTGGGACCCCAAAATATCGAATTTTCGGGTGTTTGGAGCCTGAATTTGAGATATCGACTTTGGGCACCTAAAATATTGATTTTTAGCATCTTTTGGACCTATATTTTGAAAATATTCTAGCACCGAGTAGGAATGTACAGATCGCTTCTGGGACCCCAAAATATCGAATTTTTGGGTGTTTGGAGCCTGAATTTGAGATAAAAACGGGTACAGAAGATACATGCACATATCGACTTTTGGGCACCTAAAAGATCGATTTTCATTATGTTTTGGGCCTGTAATTTGAAAATACTCTAACACGGAGTAGGCATGTACAGATCGCTTTTGGGACCCCAAAATATCGAATTTTCGTGTGTTTTGGGCCTGAATTTGAGATATCGACTTTGGGCACCTATAATTTCTATTTTTAGCATGTTTTGGGCATATATTTTGAAAATATTCTAGCACTGAGTAGGCATGTACAGATCGCTTCTAGGACTCCAAAATATCGAATTTTCGGGTGTTTTGAGCCTGAATTTGAGATATAAACGGGTACAGAAGATGCATGCACATATTGACTTTGGGCACGTAAAATATCGATTATCAGGATGTTTTGGGCCTGTATTTTGAAAATACTCTAACATGGAGTAGGCATGTACAGATCGCTTCTAGGACCCCAAAATACCGAATTTTTCGGGTGTTTTGGGCCTGAATTTGAGATATCGACTTTGGGCACCTAAAATATCAATTTTTAGCATGCTTTTGAGCATATATTTTGAAAATATTCTAGCAGTGAGTAGGCATGTACAGATCGCTTCTGGGACTCCAAAATATCGAGTTTTCTGGTGTTTGGCGCCTGCATTTGAGATATAAACGGGTACAGAAGATGCAAACTCATATTCACTTTGGGCACCTAAAATATCGATTTTCAGCATGTTTGGGCCTGTATCTGAGTAGGCATGTAGAGATCGCTTCTGGGACCCCAAAATATCGAATTTTCGTGTGTTTGGAGCCTGAATTTGGGATATAAACGGGTGCAGAAGAGGCATGCACATATTGACTTTAGGCACCTACAAGATCGATTTTCAGTATGTTTTGGGCCTGTATTTTGAAAATACTCTAACACGGAGTAAGCATGTACAGATCGCTTCTGGGAAACCCAAAATATCGAATTTTCGGGTGTTTGGAGCCTGAATTTGAGATATCGACTTTAAGCACCTAAAATATAAATTTTTAGCATGTTTTGGGCCTATATTTTGAAAATATTCTAGCACCGAGTAGGCATGTACAGATCGCTTCTGGGACCCCAAAATATCGAATTCTCGGGTGTTTTGAGCCTGAATTTGAGATATAAACGGGTACAGAATATACATGCACATATTGACTTTGGGCACCTAAAATATCGATTTTTAGCATGTTTTGGGCATGCATTTTGAAAATACTCTAACACGGAGTAGGCATGTACAGATCGCTTCTGGGACCACAAAATATTGAATTCTCGGGTGTTTTGAGCCTGAATTTGAGATATAAACGGGTATAGAAGATACATGCACATATTGACTTTGAGCACCTAAAATATCGATTTTCAGCATGTTTAGGGCCTGTATCTGAGTAGGCATGTACAAATCGCTTCTGGGACCCCAAAATATCGAATTTTCGGGTGTTTGGAGCCTGAATTTGAGATATCGACTTTGGGCACCTAAAATATAGATTTTTAGCATGTTTTGGACCTATATTTTGAAAATATTCTAGCACCGAGTAGGAATGTACAGATCGCTTCTGGGACCCCAAAATATCGAATTTTTGGGTGTTTGGAGCCTGAATTTGAGATAAAAACGGGTACAGAAGATACATTCACATATCGACTTTTGGGCACCTAAAAGATCGAATTTCATTATGTTTTAGGCCTGTAATTTGAAAATACTCTATCACGGAGTAGGCATGTACAGATCGCTTCGGGGACCCCAAAATATTGAATTCTCGGGTGTTTTGAGCCTGAATTTGAGATATAAACGGGTACTTCTGAAGATACATGCACATATTGACTTTGGGCACCTAAAATATCGATTTTCAGCATGTTTTGGGCCTGTATCTGAGTAGGCATGTACAGATCGCTTCTGGGACCCCAAAATATTGAATTTTCTGGTGTTTGGAGCCTGCATTTGAGATATAAACGGGTGCAGAAGATGCATACACATATTGACTTTGGGCACCTAAAATATCGATTTTCAGCATGTTTTGGGCCTGTATCTGAGTAGGCATGTACAGATCGCTTATGGGACCCCAAAATATCGAATTTTTTTGGTGTTTGGAGCCTGAATTTGAGATAAAAACAGGTGCAGAAGATACTTGCACATATCGACTTTTGGGCACCTAAAAGATCGATTTTCATTATGTTTTTTGCCTGTAATTTAAAAATACTCTAACACGGAGTAGGCATGTACAGATCGCTTTTGGGACCCCAAAATATCGAATTTTCGTGTGTTTTGGGCCTGAATTTGAGATATCGACTTTGGGCACCTAAAATTTTTATTTTTAGCATGTTTTGGGCCTGTATTTTGAAAATATTCTAGCACTGAGTAGGCATGTACTGATCGCTTCTGGGACTCCAAAATATCGAATTTTCGGGTGTTTTGAGCCTGAATTTGAGATATAAATGGGTGCAGAAGATGCATGCACATATTGACTTTGGGCACGTAAAATATCGATTATCAGGAAGTTTTGGGCCTGTATTTTGAAAATACTCTAACATGGAGTAGGCATGTACAGATCGCTTCTAGGACCCCAAAATACCGAATTTTTCGGGTGTTTTGGGCCTGAATTTGAGATATCGACTTTGGGCACCTAAAATATCAATTTTTAGCATGCTTTTGAGCATATATTTTGAAAATATTCTAGCAGTGAGTAGGCATGTACAGATCGCTTCTGGGACTCCAAAATATCGAGTTTTCTGGTGTTTGGCGCCTGCATTTGAGATATAAACGTGTGCAGAAGATGCAAACTCATATTCACTTTGGGCACCTAAAATATCGATTTTCAGCATGTTTGGGCCTGTATCTGAGTAGGCATGTAGAGATCGCTTCTGGGACCCCAAAATATCGAATTTTCGTGTGTTTGGAGCCTGAATTTGGGATATAAACGGGTGCAGAAGAGGCATGCACATATTGACTTTAGGCACCTACAAGATCGATTTTCAGTATGTTTTGGGCCTGTATTTTGAAAATACTCTAACACGGAGTAAGCATGTACAGATCGCTTCTGGGAAACCCAAAATATCGAATTTTCGGGTGTTTGGAGCCTGAATTTGAGATATCGACTTTAAGCACCTAAAATATAAATTTTTAGCATGTTTTGGGCCTATATTTTGAAAATATTCTAGCACCGAGTAGGCATGTACAGATCGCTTCTGGGACCCCAAAATATCGAATTCTCGGGTGTTTTGAGCCTGAATTTGAGATATAAACGGGTACAGAATATACATGCACATATTGACTTTGGGCACCTAAAATATCGATTTTTAGCATGTTTTGGGCATGCATTTTGAAAATACTCTAACACGGAGTAGGCATGTACAGATCGCTTCTGGGACCACAAAATATTGAATTCTCGGGTGTTTTGAGCCTGAATTTGAGATATAAACGGGTATAGAAGATACATGCACATATTGACTTTGAGCACCTAAAATATCGATTTTCAGCATGTTTAGGGCCTGTATCTGAGTAGGCATGTACAAATCGCTTCTGGGACCCCAAAATATCGAATTTTCGGGTGTTTGGAGCCTGAATTTGAGATATCGACTTTGGGCACCTAAAATATAGATTTTTAGCATGTTTTGGACCTATATTTTGAAAATATTCTAGCACCGAGTAGGAATGTACAGATCGCTTCTGGGACCCCAAAATATCGAATTTTTGGGTGTTTGGAGCCTGAATTTGAGATAAAAACGGGTACAGAAGATACATTCACATATCGACTTTTGGGCACCTAAAAGATCGAATTTCATTATGTTTTAGGCCTGTAATTTGAAAATACTCTATCACAGAGTAGGCATGTACAGATCGCTTCGGGGACCCCAAAATATTGAATTCTCGGGTGTTTTGAGCCTGAATTTGAGATATAAACGGGTACTTCTGAAGATACATGCACATATTGACTTTGGGCACCTAAAATATCGATTTTCAGCATGTTTTGGGCCTGTATCTGAGTAGGCATGTACAGATCGCTTCTGGGACCCCAAAATATTGAATTTTCTGGTGTTTGGAGCCTGCATTTGAGATATAAACGGGTGCAGAAGATGCATACACATATTGACTTTGGGCACCTAAAATATCGATTTTCAGCATGTTTTGGGCCTGTATCTGAGTAGGCATGTACAGATCGCTTATGGGACCCCAAAATATCGAATTTTTGGGTGTTTGGAGCCTGAATTTGAGATAAAAACAGGTGCAGAAGATACTTGCACATATCGACTTTTGGGCACCTAAAAGATCGATTTTCATTATGTTTTGGGCCTGTAATTTAAAAATACTCTAACACGGAGTAGGCATGTACAGATCGCTTTTGGGACCCCAAAATATCGAATTTTCGTGTGTTTTGGGCCTGAATTTGAGATATCGACTTTGGGCACCTAAAATTTTTATTTTTAGCATGTTTTGGGCCTATATTTTGAAAATATTCTAGCACTGAGTAGGCATGTACTGATCGCTTCTGGGACTCCAAAATATCGAATTTTCGGGTGTTTTGAGCCTGAATTTGAGATATAAACGGGTGCAGAAGATGCATGCACATATTGACTTTGGGCACGTAAAATATCGATTATCAGGAAGTTTTGGGCCTGTATTTTGAAAATACTCTAACATGGAGTAGGCATGTACGGATCGCTTCTAGGACCCCAAAATATCGAATTTTTCGGGTGTTTTGGGCCTGAATTTGAGATATCGACTTTGGGCACCTAAAATATCAATTTTTAGCATGCTTTGGGCATATATTTTGAAAATATTCTAGCAGTGAGTAGGCATGTGCAGATCGCTTCTGGGACTCCAAAATATCTAGTTTTCTGGTGTTTGGAGACTGCATTTGAGATATAAACGGGTGCAGAAGATGCATACTCATATTCACTTTGGGCACCTAAAATATCGATTTTCAGCATGTTTGGGCCTGTATCTGAGTAGGCATGTAAAGATCGCTTCTGGGACCCCAAAATATCGAATTTTCGTGTTTTTGGAGCCTGAATTTGGGATATAAACGGGTGCAGAAGAGGCATACACATATTGACTTTAGACACCTACAAGATCGATTTTCAGTATGTTTTGGGCCTGTATTTTGAAAATACTCTAACAGGGAGTAAGCACGTACAGATCGCTTCTGGGACCCCAATATATCGAATTTTCGGGTGTTTGGAGCCTGAATTTGAGATATCGACTTTGAGCACCTATAATATCGATTTTTAGCATGTTTTGAGCCTATATTTTGAAAAGATTCTAGCACCGAGTAGGCATGTACAGATCGCTTTTGGGACCCCAAAATATCGAATTTTCGTGTGTTTTGGGCCTGAATTTGAGATATCGACTTTGGGCACCTAAAATTTCTATTTTTAGCATGTTTTGGGCATATATTTTGAAAATATTCTAGCACTGAGTAGGCATGTACAGATCGCTTCTAGGACTCCAAAATATCGAATTTTCGGGTGTTTTGAGCCTGAATTTGAGATATAAACGGGTACAGAAGATGCATGCACATATTGACTTTGGGCACGTAAAATATCGATTATCAGGATGTTTTGGGCCTGTATTTTGAAAATACTCTAACATGGAGTAGGCATGTACAGATCGCTTCTAGGACCCCAAAATACCGAATTTTTCGGGTGTTTTGGGCCTGAATTTGAGATATCGACTTTGGGCACCTAAAATATCAATTTTTAGCATGCTTTTGAGAATATATTTTGAAAATATTCTAGCAGTGAGTAGGCATGTACAGATCGCTTCTGGGACTCCAAAATATCGAGTTTTCTGGTGTTTGGCGCCTGCATTTGAGATATAAACGTGTGCAGAAGATGCAAACTCATATTCACTTTGGGCACCTAAAATATCGATTTTCAGCATGTTTGGGCCTGTATCTGAGTAGGCATGTAGAGATCGCTTCTGGGACCCCAAAATATCGAATTTTCGTGTGTTTGGAGCCTGAATTTGGGATATAAACGGGTGCAGAAGACGCATGCACATATTGACTTTAGGCACCTACAAGATCGATTTTCAGTATGTTTTGGGCCTGTATTTTGAAAATACTCTAACACGGAGTAAGCATGTACAGATCGCTTCTGGGAAACCCAAAATATCGAATTTTCGGGTGTTTGGAGCCTGAATTTGAGATATCGACTTTAAGCACCTAAAATATAAATTTTTAGCATGTTTTGGGCCTATATTTTGAAAATATTCTAGCACCGAGTAGGCATGTACAGATCGCTTCTGGGACCCCAAAATATCGAATTCTCGGGTGTTTTGAGCCTGAATTTGAGATATAAACGGGTACAGAATATACATGCACATATTGACTTTGGGCACCTAAAATATCGATTTTTAGCATGTTTTGGGCATGCATTTTGAAAATACTCTAACACGGAGTAGGCATGTACAGATCGCTTCTGGGACCACAAAATATTGAATTCTCGGGTGTTTTGAGCCTGAATTTGAGATATAAACGGGTATAGAAGATACATGCACATATTGACTTTGAGCACCTAAAATATCGATTTTCAGCATGTTTAGGGCCTGTATCTGAGTAGGCATGTACAAATCGCTTCTGGGACCCAAAAATATCGAATTTTCGGGTGTTTGGAGCCTGAATTTGAGATATCGACTTTGGGCACCTAAAATATAGATTTTTAGCATGTTTTGGACCTATATTTTGAAAATATTCTAGCACCGAGTAGGAATGTACAGATCGCTTCTGGGACCCCAAAATATCGAATTTTTGGGTGTTTGGAGCCTGAATTTGAGATAAAAACGGGTACAGAAGATACATTCACATATCGACTTTTGGGCACCTAAAAGATCGAATTTCATTATGTTTTAGGCCTGTAATTTGAAAATACTCTAACACGGAGTAGGCATGTACAGATCGCTTCTGGGACCCCAAAATATTGAATTCTCGGGTGTTTTGAGCCTGAATTTGAGATATAAACGGGTACTTCTGAAGATACATGCACATATTGACTTTGGGCACCTAAAATATCGATTTTCAGCATGTTTTGGGCCTGTATCTGAGTAGGCATGTACAGATCGCTTCTGGGACCCCAAAATATTGAATTTTCTGGTGTTTGGAGCCTGCATTTGAGATATAAACGGGTGCAGAAGATGCATACACATATTGACTTTGGGCACCTAAAATATCGATTTTCAGCATGTTTTGGGCCTGTATCTGAGTAGGCATGTACAGATCGCTTATGGGACCCCAAAATATCGAATTTTTGGGTGTTTGGAGCCTGAATTTGAGATAAAAACGGGTGCAGAAGATACATGCACATATCGACTTTTGGGCACCTAAAAGATCGATTTTCATTATGTTTTGGGCCTGTAATTTAAAAATACTCTAACACGGAGTAGGCATGTACAGATCGCTTTTGGGACCCCAAAATATCGAATTTTCGTGTGTTTTGGGCATGAATTTGAGATATCGACTTTGGGCACCTAAAATTTTTATTTTTAGCATGTTTTGGGCCTATATTTTGAAAATATTCTAGCACTGAGTAGGCATGTACTGATCGCTTTTGGGACTCCAAAATATCGAATTTTCGGGTGTTTTGAGCCTGAATTTGAGATATAAACGGGTGCAGAAGATGCATGCACATATTGACTTTGGGCACGTAAAATATCGATTATCAGGAAGTTTTGGGCCTGTATTTTGAAAATACTCTAACATGGAGTAGGCATGTACGGATCGCTTCTAGGACCCCAAAATATCGAATTTTTCGGGTGTTTTGGGCCTGAATTTGAGATATCGACTTTGGGCACCTAAAATATCAATTTTTAGCATGCTTTGGGCATATATTTTGAAAATATTCTAGCAGTGAGTAGGCATGTGCAGATCGCTTCTGGGACTCCAAAATATCGAGTTTTCTGGTGTTTGGAGACTGCATTTGAGATATAAACGGGTGCAGAAGATGCATACTCATATTCACTTTGGGCACCTAAAATATCGATTTTCAGCATGTTTGGGCCTGTATCTGAGTAGGCATGTAGAGATCGCTTCTGGGACCCCAAAATATCGAATTTTCGTGTTTTTGGAGCCTGAATTTGGGATATAAACGGGTGCAGAAGAGGCATACACATATTGACTTTAGACACCTACATGATCGATTTTCAGTATGTTTTGGGCCTGTATTTTGAAAATACTCTAACAGGGAGTAAGCACGTACAGATCGCTTCTGGGACCCCAAAATATCGAATTTTCGGGTGTTTGGAGCCTGAATTTGAGATATCGACTTTGAGCACCTATAATATCGATTTTTAGCATGTTTTGGACCTATATTTTGAAAATGTTCTAGCACCGAGTAGGAATGTACAGATCGCTTCAGGGACCCCTAAATATCGAATTCTCGGGTGTTTTGAGCCTGAATTTGAGATATAAATAGGTACAGAAGATACATGCACATATTGACTTTGGGCACCTAAAATATCGATTTTTAGCATGTTTTGGGCATGCATTTTGAAAATACTCTAACACGGAGTAGGCAAGTACAGATCGCTTCTGGGACCCCAAAATATTGAATTCTCGGGTGTTTTGAGCCTGAATTTGAGATATAAACGGGTACAGAAGATACATGCACATATTGACTTTGGGCACCTAAAATATCGATTTTCAGCATGTTTTGGGCCTGTATCTGAGTAGGCATGTACAAATTGCTTCTGGGACCCCAAAATATCGAATTTTCGGGTGTTTGGAGCCTGAATTTGAGATATCGACTTTGGGCACCTAAAATATTGATTTTTAGCATGTTTTGGATCTATATTTTGAAAATATTCTAGCACCGAGTAGGAATGTACAGATCGCTTCAGGGACCCCTAAATCTCGAATTCTCGGGTGTTTAGAGCCTGAATTTGAGATATAAACGGGTACAGAAGATACATGCACATATTTACTTTGGGCACCTAAAATATCGATTTTTAGCATGTTTTGGACCTATATTTTGAAAATATTCTAGCACCGAGTAGGAATGTACAGATCGCTTCTGGGACCCCAAAATATCGAATTTTCGGGTGTTTGGAGCCTGAATTTGAGATATCGACTTTTGGGCACCTAAAAGATCGATTTTCATTATGTTTTGGGCCTGTAATTTGAAAATACTCTAACACGGAGTAGGCATGTACAGATTGCTTTTGGGACCCCAAAATATCGAATTTTCGTGTGTTTTGGGCCTGAATTTGAGATATCGACTTTGGGCACCTAAAATATCTATTTTTAGCATGTTTTGGGCATATATTTTGAAAATATTCTAGCACTGAGTAGGAATGTACAGATCGCTTCTGGGACTCCAAAATATCGAATTTTCGGGTGTTTTGAGCCTGAATTTGAGATATAAACGGGTACAGAAGATGCATGCACATATTGACTTTGGGCACGTAAAATATCGATTATCAAGATGTTTTTGGCATGTATTTTGAAAATACTCTAACATGGAGTAGGCATGTACAGATCGCTTCTTGGCCCCCAAAATATCGAATTTTTCGGGTGTTTTGGGCCCGAATTTGAGATATCGACTTTGGGCACCTGAAATATCAATTTTTAGCATGTTTTGGACCTATATTTTGAAAATATTCTAGCACCAAGTAGGAATGTACAGATCGCTTCTGGGACCCCTAAATATCGAATTCTCGGGTGTTTTGAGCCTGAATTTGAGATATAAACGGGTACAGAAGATACATGCACATATTGACTTTGGGCACCTAAAATATCGATTTATAGCATGTTTTGGGCATGCATTTTGAAAATACTCTAACACGGAGTAGGCATGTACAGATCGCTTCTGGGACCCCAAAATATTAAATTCTCGGGTGTTTTGAGCCTGAATTTGAGATATAAACGGGTACAGAAGATACATGCACATATTGACTTTGGGCACCTAAAATATCGATTTTTAGAAAGTTTTGAGGCTATATTTTGATACAGGACCAAAACATGCTGAAAATCGATATTTTAGGTTCCCAAAGTCAATATGTATATGCATCTTCTGCACCCGTTTATATCCCAAATTCAGGCTAAAAAAAAAAAACGAAAATTCGGTATTTCTGGGTCCTAGAAGCGATCTGTACATGCCTACTCAGTGCTAGAATGTTTTCAAGATACAGACCCAAAACATGCTCAAAATAGATATTGTAGGTGCCCAAAAGTCGATATGTGCATGCATCTTCTGTACCCGTTTGATATCTCAAATTCAGGGTCCAAACAACCGAAATTTCGATATTTTGGGGTCCCAGAAGCGATCTATACAGGCCCAAAACATGCTGAAAATCGATATTTTAGGTGCCCAAAGTCAATACGTGCATGCATCTTCTGTACCCGTTTATATCTCAAATTCAGGCTCCAAACACCCGAAAATTCGATATTTTGGGGTTCCAGAAGCGATCTGTACATGCCTACTCCGTGTTAGTGTTTTCATAATACAGGCCCAAAACATGCTGAAAATTGATATTTTTGGTGCCCAAAGTTAATATGTGTATGCATCTTCTACACCCGTTTATATCCCAAATTCAACCTCAAATAACCCAAAAATTCGATATTTTTGGGTAACAGAAGCGGTCTGTACATGCCTACTCAGTGATAGAATGTTTTCAAAATATAGGCTCAAAACATGCTAAAAATCGATATTTTAAGTGTCCAAAGTCGAGATGTGAATGCATCTTCTGTACCCGTTTATATCTCAAATTGAGGCTTAAAACACCCGAAAATTCGGTATTTTTGGGTCCTAGAACCGATCTGTACATGCCTACTCCTAGTTCGAATGTTTTTAAGATACAGACCCAAAACATGCTCAAAATCGATATTTTAGGTGCCCAAAAGTCGATATGTGCATGCATATTCAGTACCCGTTTATATATCAAATTCAGGCTCGAAACACCCGTAAATTCGATATTTTGGAGTCCCAGAAGCGATCTGTACATGCCTACTTAGATGCAGGCCCAAAACATGCTGAAAATCGATATTTTAGGTGCACAAAGTCAATATGTGCATTCATCTTCTGTACCCGTTTATATCTCAAATTCAGGCTCAAAACACCCGAAAATTAGATATTTTGGGGTCACGGAAGAGATCTGTACATGCCTACTCAGTTCTTGAAAATTTTCAAAATATAGGCCCAAAACATACTAAAAATCGATATTTTAGCTGTCCAAAAGTCGATATGTGCATGCATCTTCTGTACCCGTTTAAATCTCAAATTCAGGCTCAAAACACCCGAAAATTCGATATTTTGGGGTTCCAGAAGCAATCTGTACATGCCTACTCCGTGTCAGAGTATTTTCAAAATACAGGCCCAAAACATGCTGAAAATCGATATTTTAGGTGCCCAAAGTCAGTATATGCATGCATCTTCTGTACACGTTTATATCTCAAATTCAGGCTCCAAACACCCGAAAATTCGATATTTTGGGATCCCAGAAGCGATCTGTACATGCCTACTCAGATACAGGCCCAAAACATGCTAAAAATCGATATTTTAGGTGCCCAAAGTCAATATGTGTATGCATCTTCTGCACCCGTTTATAACCCAAATTCAACCTCAAAACACCCGAAAATTCGATATTTTTGGGGGCCAGAAGCGATCTGTACATGCCTACTTAGTGCTAGAATGTTTTCAAAATATAGGCTCAAAACATGCTGAAAATCGATATTTTAGGCGCCCAAAGTCAATATGTGCATGCATCTTCTGTACCCGTTTATATCTCAAATTCAGGCTCAAAACACCCGAAAATTAGATATTTTGGGGTCATGGAAGAGATCTGCACATGCCTACTCAGTGCTAGAAAATTTTCAAAATATAGGCCCAAAACATACTAAAAATCGATGTTTTAGCTGTTGAAAAGTCGATATGTGCATGCATCTTCTGTACCCGTTTAAATCTCAAATTCAGGCTCAAAACACCCGAAAATTCGATATTTTGGGGTCCTAGAAGCAATCTGTACATGCCTACTTCGTGTTAGAGTATTTCAAAATACAGGCCCAAAACATGCTGAAAATCGATATTTTTGGTGCCCAAAGTCAATATGTGCATGCATCTTTTGTACACGTTTATATCCCAAATTCAACCTCAAAACAAACGAAAATACGATCTTTTTGGGTAACAGAAGCGGTCTGTACATGCCTACTCAGATACAGGCCCAAAACATGCTGAAAATCGATATTTGTGGTGCCCAAAGTCAATATGTGTATGCATCTTATGCACCCGTTAATATCCCAAATTGAACCTCGAAAATTCGATATTTTTGGGTCCCAGAAGCGGTCTGTACATGCCTACTCAGTGATAGAATGTTTTCAAAATATAGGCTCAAAACATGCTAAAAATCGATATTTTAAGTGACTAAAGTCGATATCTCAAATTCAGGCCCAAAACACCCGAAAATTCGATATTTTGGGGTCCCAGAAGCGATCTGTACATGCATACTCCGTGATAGAGTATTTTCAAAATACAGGCCCAAAACATACTGAAAATCGATCTTTTAGGTGCCCAAAAGTCGATATGTGCATGCATCTTCTGTACCCGTTTATAGCTCAAATTTATTCTCAAAACACCCAAAAATTCGGTATTTTGTTTTCCCAGAAGCGATCTGTACATGCCTACTCAGATACAGGCCCAAAACATGCTAAAAATCGATATTTTAGGTGCCCAAAGTCAATATGTGTATGCATCTTATGCACCCGTTTATATCTCGAATTCAACCTCAAAACACCCGAAAATTCGATATTTTTGGGTCCCAGAAGCGATCTGTACATGCTTACTCAGTGCTAGAATGTTTTCAAAATATAGGTTCAAAACATGCTAAAAAATCGATATTTTAAGTGTCCAAAGTCGATATGTGCATGCATCTTCTGTACCCGTTTATATCTCAAATTCAGGCTCAAAAGACCCGAATATTCGGTATTTTTGGATCCTAGAAGCGACCTGTACTTGCCTACTCAGTGCTAGAATATTTTCCGAATATAGCCCTAAAACATAATAAAAATCGATATTTTAGGTGCCCAAAGTCAATATCTCAAATTCAAGCCCAAAACACCCGAAAATTCGATATTTTGGGGTCCCAGAAGCGATCTGTACATGCCTACTCCGTGTTAGAGTATTTTCAAAATACAGGTCCAAAACATACTGAAAATCGATATTTTAGGTGCCCAAAGTCAATAAGTGCATGCATCTTCTGCACCCGTTTATATCTCAAATTCAACCTTAAAACACACGAAAATTCGATATTTTTGGTTCCCAGAAGCGATCTGTACATGCCTACTCAGTGCTAGAATATTCTCAAAATATAGGCCCAAAACATGATATAAATCGATATTTTAGGTGCCCAAAGTCGATATCTCAAATTCAGGCCCAAATATCCCCGAAATTCGATATTATGTGGTCCGAGAAGCGATCTGTACATGCCTACTCCGTGTTAAAGTTTTTTCAAAATAAAGGCCCAAAACATGCTAAAATTTGATATTTTATGTGCCCAATGTCAATATGTGAATGCATCTTCTGTACCCGTTTATATATAAAATTCAGGCTCGAAACACCCGAAAATTCAATATTTTAGGGTCCCAAAAGCGATCTGTACGTGCCTACTTAGATGTAGGCCCAAAACATGCTGAAAATCGATATTTTAGGTGCCCAAAGTCAATATGTGTATGCATCTTCTGCACCCGTTAATATCTCAAATTCAACCTCAAAACACCCGAAAATTCGATATTGTTGAGTTCCAGAAGTGGTCTGTACATGCCTACTCCTAGTTAGAATGTGTTCAAGATACAGACCCAAAACATGCTCAAAATCGATATTTTAGGTGCACAAAAGTCGATATGTGCATGCATCTTCAGTACCGGTTTATATCTCAAATTCAGGCTCAAAACACCTGAAAATTCGATATTTTGGGGTCCAAGAAGCGATCTGTACATGCCTACTCCGTGTTAGAGTATTTTCAAAATACAGGCCCAAAACATGATGAAAATCGATATTATAGGTGCCCAAAGTCAATATTTGCATGCATCTTCTGTACCCGTTTATATCCCAAATTCAGGCTCCAAACACCCAAAAATTCTATATTTTTGGGTCCCAGAAGCGATCTGTACATGCCTACTCAGTGCTAAAATGTTTTCAAAATATAGGCTCGAAACATGCTAAAAATCGATATTATATGTGTCCAAAGTCGATTTGTGCATGCATCTTCAGTACCCGTTTATATCTCAAATTCAGGCTCAAAACACCTGAAAATTCGATATTTTGGGGTCCCAGAAGCGATCTGTACATGTCTACTCCGTATTAAAGTATTTTCAAAATACAGGCCCAAAACATACTGAAAATCGATATTTTAGGTGCTTAAAATCAATATGTGCATGCATCTTCTGTACCCGTTTATATATCAAATTCAGGCTAAAATCACCCGAAAATTCGATATTTTGGGGTCCCAGAATCGATTTGTACATGCCTACTCAGTGCTAGTATTTTTCCAAAATATATACCCAAAATATGCTAAAAATCGATAATTTAAGTGGCCAAAGACGATATCTCAAATTTAGGCCCAAAACACCCGAATATTCGATATTTTGGGGTCCCAGAAGCGATCTGTACAAGCCTACTCAGATACAGGACTAAAACATGCTGAAAATCGATATTTTAGGTGCCCAAAGTCAATATGTGTATGCATGTTCTGCACCCGTTTATATCCCAAATTCAACCTCAAAACACTCGAAAATTCGATGTTTTTGGGTCCCAGAATCGATCTGCACATGCCTACTCAGTGCAAGAATGTTTTCAAAATATAGGCTTAAAACATGTTAAAAATCGATATTATAAGTGTCCAAAGGCGATATGTGCATGCATCTTCTGTACCCGTTTATATCTCAAATTAAGGCTCAAAACACCCGAATATTCGATATTTTGGGGTCCCAGAAGCGATCTGTACATGCCTACTCAGTGTTAGAATATTTTCAAAATATAAGCCCAAAACATGCTGAAAATCGATATTTTAGGTGCCTAAAGTCAATATGTGTATGCATCTTCTGCACCCGTTTATGTCCCAAATTCAACCTCAAAACACCCGAAAATTCTATATTTTTGGGTCCCAGAAGCGATCTGTACATGCCTACTCCTAGTTAGAATGTTTTCAAGATACAGACCCAAAACATGCTCAAAATCGATATTTTAGGTGCCCAAAAGTCGATATGTACATGCATCTTCAGTACCCGTTTATATATCAAATTCAGGCTCAAAACACCTGAAAATTTGATATTTTGGGGTCCCAGAAGCGATCTGTACAAGCCTACTCAGATACAGGCCTAAAACATGCTGAAAATCGATATTTTAGGTGCCCAAAGTCAATATGTGTATGCATGTTCTGCACACGTTTATATCCCAAATTCAACCTTAAAACACCCGAAAATTCGATATTTTTGGGTCCCAGAATCGATCTGCACATGCCTACTCAGTGCAAGAATGTTTTCAAAATATAGGCTTAAAACATGTTAAAAATCGATATTATAAGTGTCCAAAGGCGATATGTTCATGCATCTTCTGTACCCGTTTATATCTCAAATTCAGGCTCAAAACACCCGAATATTCGATATTTTGGGGTCCCAGAAGCGATCTGTACATGCCTACTCCGTGTTAGAGTATTTTCAAAATACAGGTCCAAAACATACTGAAAATCGATCTTTTAGGTGTGCAAAAGTCAATATGTGTATGCATCTTCTGCACCAGTTTATATCCGAAATTTATGCTCCAAACACGCGAAAATTCAATATTTTGGGTTCCCATAAGCGATTTGTACATGCCTACTCAGATACAGGCCCAAAACATGCTGAAAATCGATATTTTAGGTGCCCAAAGTTAATATGTGTATGCATCTTCTGCACCCGTTTATATCCCAAATTCAGCCTCAAAACACCCGAAAATTCGAAATTTTTGGGTCCCAGAAACGATTTGTACATGCCCATCCAGTGCTAGAATATTTTCAAAATATAGGCTCAAACCATGCTAAAAATCGATATTTTAAGTGTCCAAAGTCGATATGTGCATGCATCATCTGTACCCGTTTATATCTCAAATTCAGGCTCAAAACACCCGAATCTTCGGTATTTTTGGGTCCTAGAAGCGATCTGTACATGCCTACTCCTAGTGAGAATGTTTTCAATATACAGACCCAAAACATGCTCAAAATCAATATTTTAGGTGCCCAAAAGTCGATATGTGCATGCATCTTCTGTACCCGTTTATATCTCAAATTAAGGCTCAAAACACCCGACAATTCGATATTTTGGGGTCTAAGAAGCGATTTGTACATGCCTACTTCGTGTTTTAGTATTTTCAAAATACAGGCCCAAAACATGCTAAAAATCGATATTTTAGGTGTCCAAAGTCGATATGTGCATGCATCTTCTGTACCCGTTTATATCTCAAATTCAGGATCAAAACACCCGAAAATTCGGTATTTCGGGGTCCTAGAAGCGATCAGTACATGCCTACTCCTAGTTAGAATGTTTTCAAGATACAGACCCGAAACATACTTAAAAATCGATATTTTAGGTGCCCAAAAGTCGATATGTGCATGCATCTTCAGTACCCGTTTATATCTCAAATTCAGGCTCAAAACACCCGAAAATTCGATATTTTGGGGTCCCAGAAGCGATCTGTACATGCCTACTCAGTGCTAGAATATTTTCAAAATATAGACTCAAAACACGCTAGAAATAGATATTTTAGTTGCCTAAAGTCGATATCTCAAATTCAGGCCCAAAACACCCAAAAATCCGATATTTTGGAGTCCCAGAAGCGATCTGTACATGCCTACTCCGTGTTAGAGTATTTTCAAAATACAGGCCCAAATTACTGTTTACTGAAAATCGATCTTTTAGGTGCCCAAAGTCGATATGTGCATGCATCTTCTGTTTCCGTTTATATCTCAAATTCAGGTTCCTAACACCCGGAAATTCGATATTTTGGGGTCCCAGAAGCGATCTGTACATGCCTACTCAGATACAGTCCCAAAACATGCTGAAATACGATATTTTAGGTGCCCAAAGTCGATATGTGAATGCATCTTCTGCAACCGTTTATATCCCAAATTCAACCTCAAAACACCCGAAAATTCGATATTTTTGGGTCCCAGAAGCGATCTGTACATGCCTACTCAGGGCTAGAATGTTTTCAAAATATAGGCTCAAAACAAGCTAAAAATCGATATTTTTAGTGTCCAAAGTCGATCTTCTGTACCCGTTTATATCCTAAATTCAGGCTCAAAACACCCGAAAATTCGATATTTTTGGGTCCTAGAAGCGATATGTACATGCCTACTCCTAGTTAGAATATTTTCTAAATACAGACTCAAAACATGCTCAAAATCGATATTTTAAGTGTCCAAAGTCGATATGTGCATACATCTTCTGTACCCGTTTATATCTCAAATTCAGGCCCAAAACACATGAAAATTCGATATTTTGGAGTCCCAGAAGCGATCTGTACATGCCTACTCAGTGCTAGAACATTTTCAAAAATATAGGCTAAAAAACATGCTAAAAATCGATATTTTAAGTGCCCAAAGTCGATATCTCAAATTCAGGCCCAAAACACCCAAAAATTCGATATTTTGGGGTCCCTGAAGCGATTTGTACATGGCTACTCCTTGTTAGAGTTTTTTCAAAATACAGGCCCAAAGCACGGTGAAAATCGCTAGTTTAGGTGCCCAAAGTCAATATGTGTATGCATCTTCTGCACCCGTTTATATAAAAAATTCAACCTCAAAACACCCGAAAATTCGATATTTTTGGGTCCCAGAAGCGATCTGTACATGCCTACTCAGTGCTAGAATGTTTTCAAAATAAAGGCTCAAAACATGCTAAAAATTGATATTTTAAATGTTTAAAGTCGATATGTGCATGCATCTTCTGTACCCGTTTATATCTCAAATTCAGGCTCAAAACACCCGAAAATTCGGTATTTTTGGGTCCTAGAAGCGAACTATACATGCCTACACCTAGTGAGAATGTTTTCAAGATACAGACCGAAAACATGCTCAAAATCAATATTTTAGGTGCCCAAAAGTCGATATGTGCATGCATCTTCAATACCCGTTTATATCTCAAATTCAGGCTCAAAACACCCGACAATTCGATATTTTGGGGTCCAAGAAGCGATTTGTACATGCCTACTCCGTGATTTAGTATTTTCAAAATACAGGCCCAAAACATGCTAAAAATCGATATTTTAGGTGTCCAAAGTCGATATGTGCATGCATCTTCTGTACCCGTTTATATCTCAAATTCAGGCTCAAAACACTCGAAAATTCGATATTTTTTGGTCCTAGAAGCGATCTGTACATGCCTACTCAGTGCTAGAATATTTTCAAAATATAGGACCAAAACATGCTAAAAATCGATATTTTAGGTGCCCAAAGTCGATATATCAAATTCAGGCCCAAAACACCCGAAAATTCGATATTTTGGGGTCCCAGAAGCTATCTGTACATGCCTACTCCGTGTTAGAGTATTTTTAATATACAGGCCCAAAACATGCTGAAAATTGATATTTTAGGTGCCCAAAAGTCGATATGTGTATGCATCTTCTGCACCCGTTTATATCTCAAATTCAACCTCAAAACACCCGAAAATTCGTTATTTTTGGGTCCCAGAAGCGATCTGTACATGCCTACTCAGTGCTAGAATGTTTTCAAAATATAGGCTCTAAACATGCTAAAAATCGATATTTTAAGTGTCCAAAGTCGATATGTGCATGCATCTTCTTTACCCGTTTATATCTCAAATTCAGGCTAAAAACACCCGAAAATACGATATTTTTGGGTCCCAGAAGTGATCTGTACATGCCTACTCAGATACAGGCCCAAAACATGCTGAAAATTGATATTTTAGGTGCCCAAAAGTCGATATGTGTATGCATCTTCTGCACCCGTTTATATCCCAAATTCAACCTCAAAACACCCGAAAATTCGTTTTTTTTGGGTCCCAGAAGCGATCTGTACATGCCTACTCAGTGCTAGAATGTTTTCAAAATATAGGCTCTAAACATGATAAAAATCGATATTTTAAGTGTCCAAAGTCGATATGTGCATGCATCTTCTGTACCCGTTTATATCTCAAATTCAGGCTCAAAACACCCGAAAAATCGGTATTTTTGGGTTCTAGAAGCGATCTGTACTTGCCTACTCCTAGTTAGAATTTTTTCAAGATACAGACCCAAAACATGCTCAAAATCGATATTTTAGGTGCCCAAAAGTCGATATGTGCATGCATCTTCTGTACCCGTTTCTATCTCAAATTCAGGCTTAAAACACCCGAAAATTCGATATTTTGGGGTCCCAGAAGTGATCTGTACATATGTACTCTGTGCTAGAATATTTTCAAAATATAGGCTCAAAACATGCTAAAAATCGATATTTTAAGTGTCCAAAGTCGATATGTGCATGCATCTTCTGTACCCGTTTATATCTCAAATTCAGGCTCCAAACACCCGAAATTTCAATATTTTGGGGTCCCAGAAGCTATCTGTACATGCCTACTCCGTGTTAGAGTATTTTCAAAATACAAGCCCAAAACATACAGAAAATCGATATTTTAGATGCCCAAAAATCGATATGTGCATGTATCTTCTGTACCCGTTTATATCTCAAATTCAGGCTCAAAACACCCGTAAATTCGGTATTTTTGGGTCCAAGAAGCGATCTGTACATGCCTACTCCTAGTTGGAATGTTTTCAAGATACAGACCCAAAACATGCTCAAAATCGATATTTTAGGTGCCCAAAAGTCGATATGTGCATGCATCTTCTGTACCCATTTATATCTCAAATTCAGGCCCAAAACACCCGAAAATTCGATATTTTGGGGTCCCAGAAGCGATTTGTACATGCCTACTCCGTGTTAGAGTATTTTCAATATACAGGCCCAAAACATACTGAAAATCGATGCCTACTCAGTGCTAGAATGTTTTCAAAATATTGGCTCAAAACATGCTAAAAATCGATATTTTAGGTGCCAAAGTCAATATGTGTATGCATCTTCTGCACCCGTTTATATCCCAAATTCAACCTCAAAACACCCGAAAATTCGATATTTTGGGGTCCCAGAAGCTATCTATACATGCCTACTCAGTGCTAGAATGTTTTCAAAATATCGGCTCATAACATGCTAAAAATCGATATTTTAAGTGGCCAAAGTCGATATGTGCATGCATATTCTGTACCCGTTTATATCTCAAATTCAGGCTCAAAAACACCCGAAAAATCGATATTTTGGGGTCCCAGAAGTGATCTGTACATGCCTACTTAGTGCTAGAATATTCTCAAAATATAGGCCCAAAACATGCTAAAAATCGATATTTTAGGTGCCCAAAGTCGATATCTCAAATTCAGGCCCAAAACTCACGAAAATTCGATATTTTGGGGTCCCAGAAGCGATCTGTACTTGCCTACTCCGTGTTAGAGTATTTTCAAAACACAGGCCCAAAGCATTCTGAAAATCGATATTTTAGGTGACCAAAGTCAATATGTGTATGCATCTTCTGCACCCGTTTATATCCCAAATTCAACCTCAAAACACCCGAAAATTCGAAATTTTTTGGTCCCAGAAGCGATCTGTACATGCCTACTCAGTGCTAGAATGTTTTCAAAATATAGGCTCAAAACATGCTAAAAATCGATATTTTAAGTGTCCAAAGTAGATATGTGCATGCATCTTCTATACCCGTTTATATCTCAAATTCAGGCTGAAAACACCCGAAAATTCGATATTTTGGGGTCCCAGAAGTGATCTGTATATGCCTACTTAGTGCTAGAATATTTTCAAAATATAGGCCCAAAACATGCTAAAAATCGATATTTTAGGTGCCCAAAGTCGATATTTCAAATTCAGGCCCCAAACACCCGAAAATTCGATATTTTGGGGTCCCAGAAGCGAACTGTACATGCCTACTCCGTGTTAGAGTATTTTCAAAATACAGGCCCAAAACATACTGAAAACCGATCTTTTAGGTGCCCAAAAGTCGATATGTGCATGCATCTTCTGTACACGTTTATATCTCAAATTCAGGCTCCAAACACCCGAAAATTCGATATTTTAAGGTTCCAAAAGCGATCTGTACATGCCTACTCAGATACAGGCCCAAAACATGCTGAAAATCGATATTTTAGGTGCCCAAAGTAAATATGTGTATGCATCTTCTGCACCCGTTTATATCTCAAATTCATCCTCAAAACACCCATAAATTCGATATTTTTGGGTCCCTGAAGCGATCTGTACATGCCTACTCAGTGCTAGAATGTTTTCAAAATATAGGCTCAAAACATGCCAAAAATCGATATTTTAAGTGTCCAAAGTCGATATGTGCATGCATCTTCTGTACCCGTTTATATCTCAAATTCAGGCTCGAAACACCCGAAAATTCGGTATTTTTGGGTAATAGAAGCGATATGTACATGCCTACTCCTAGTTAGAATGTTTTCAAGATACAGACCTAAAACATGCTCAAAATCGTTATTTTAGGTGCCCAAAAGTCGATATGTGCATGCATCTTCAGTACCTGTTTATATTTCAAATTCAGGCTCAAAACATCCGACAATTCGATATTTTTGTGCCCAAGAAGCGATCTGTACATGCCTACTCCGTGCTAGAATATTTTCAAAATATAGGCCCAAAACATGCTAAAAATCGATATTTTAGGTGCCCAAAGTCGATATCTCAAATTCAGGCCCAAAACACCCGAAAATCGATATTTTGGGGTCCCAGAAGCGATCTGTACATGCCTACTCAGATGCAAGCTCAAAACATGCTGAAAATCGATATTTTAGGTGCCCAAAGTCAATATGTGTATGCATCTTCTGCACTCGTTTATATCTCAAATGCAACTTCAAAACACCCGAAAATTCGGTATTTTTGGGTCCTAGAAGTACTCTGTACATGCCTACTCCTAGCTGTACATGCCTACTCCGTGTTAGAGTATTTTCAAAATACAGGCCCAAAACATACTGAAAATCGATCTTTTAGGTGCCCAAAAGTCGATATGTGCATGCATCTTCTGTACCCGTTTATATCTCAAATTCAGGCTCAAAACACCCGAAAATTCGGTATTTTTGGGTCCTAGTAGCGATCTGTACATGCCTACTCCGTGTTAGAGTATTTTCAAAATACAGGCCCAAAACATACTGAAAATCGATCTTTTAGGTGCCCAAAAGTCGATATGTGCATGCATCTTCTGTACCCGTTTATATCTCAAATTCAACCTCAAAACACCCGAAAATTCGATATTTTGAGACCCCAGAAGCGATCGATACATGCCTAATCCGTGTCAGAGGATTTTTTAAATACAGGCCCAAAACATGCTGAAAATCGATCTTTTAGGTGCCCAAAGTCAATATGTACATGCATCTTGTGTACCCGTTTATATCTCAAATTAAGGCTCCAAACACCCGAAAATTCGATATTTTGGGGTCCCAGAAGCGATCTGTACATGCCTACTCAGCGCTAGAATGTTTTCAAAATATAGGCTCAAAACATGCTAAAAATCAATATTTTAATTGTCCAAAGTCGATATGCGCATGCATCTTCAGTACCCGTTTATATCTCAAATTCAGGCTCAAAACACTCGAAAATACGATATTTTGAGGTTCCAGAAGCGATCTGTACATGCCTACCCCGTGTTAGATAATTTTCTAAATACAGGCGCAAAACATGCTGAAAATCGATCTTTTAGGTGCCCAAATTCAATATGTGCATTAATCTTCTGTACCCGTTTATATCTCAAATTCAGGCTTAAAACACCCGAAAATTCGATATTTTGGGGTCCCTGAAGCGATCTGCACATGCCTACTCAGTGCTAGAATATTTTCAAAATATAGACCGAAAACATGCTAAAAATCGATATTTTAGGTGCCTAAAGTCGATATCTCAAATTCAGGCCCAAAACACCCAAAAATTCGATATTTTTGGGTCCCAGAAGAGATCTGTACATGCCTACTCCGTGTTAGAGTAGTTTCAAATTACAGGTCCTAAACATGCTGAAAATCGATATTTTAGGTGCCCAAAGTCAATTTGAGTATGCATCTTCTGCACCCGTTTATATCCCAAATTCAACCTCAAAACACCCGAAAATTCCATATTTTGGGGTCCCAGAAGCAAACTGTACATGCCTACTCAGTGCTAGAATGTTTTCAAAATATAGGCTGAAAACATGCAAAAAATCGATATTTTAAGTGTCCAAAGTCGATATGTGCATGCATCTTCTGTACCCGTTTATATATCAAATTCAGGCTCAAAACACTCGAAAATTCGATATTTTGAGGTTCCAGAAGCGATCTGCACATGCCTACTCCGTGTTAGAATATTTTCAAAATATAGGCTAAAAACATGCTAAAAATCGATATTTTTAGTGTCCAAAGTCGATCTTCTGTACCCGTTTATATCTTAAATTCAGGCTCAAAACACCCGAAAATTCGGTATTTTTGGGTCCTAGAAGCGATATGTACATGCCTACTCCTAGTTAGAATGTTTTCAAGATACAGACCCAAAACATGCTCAAAATCGATATTTTAGGTGCCCAAAAGTTGATATGTGAATGCATCTTCAGTACCCGTTTATATCTCAAATTCAAGCTCAAAACACCCGAAAATTCGATATTTTGAGGTTCTAGAAGCGATCTGTACATGCCTACTCCTAGTTAGAATGTTTTCAAGATACAGACCCAAAACATGCTCAGAATCGATATTTTAGGTGCCCAAAGACAATACGTGCATGCTTCTTCTGCACCAGATTATATTCCAAATTCATCCTCAAAAACACCAGAAAATTCGATATTTTGGGTTCCCAGAAGCGATCTGTACATGCCTACTCAGTGCTGGAATGTTTTCAAAATATAGGCTCAAAACATGCTACAAATCGATATTTTAAGTGTCCAAAGTCGATATGTGCATGCATCTTCTGTACCCGTCTATATCTCAAATTCAGGCTCAAAACAAACGAAAATTCGGTACTTTTGGGTCCTAGAAGCGATCTGTACATGCCTACTCCTAGTTAGAGTGTTTTCATGATACAGACCCAAAACATGCTAAAAATCGATATTTTAGGTGCCCAAAAGTCGATATGTGCATGCATCTTCAGTACCCGTTTATATCTCAAATTCCGGCTCAAAACACTTGAAAATTCGATATTTTGTGGTCCCTGAAGCGATCTATACATGCCTACTCAGTGGTAGAATATTTTCAAAATATAGACCCAAAACATGCTAAAAATCGATATTTTAGGTGCCTACAGTCGATATATCAAATTCAAGCCCAAAACACCCGAAAATTCGATATTTTGGGGTCCCAGAAGCGATCTGTACATGCCTACTCCGTGTTAGAGTATTTTCAATATACAGGCCCATAACATACTGAATATCGATCTTTTAGGTGCCCAAAAGTCGATATGTGCATGCATCTTCTGTAACCGTTTATATCTCAAATTCAGGCTCCAAACACCCGAAAATTCGATATTTTGGGGTCCCAGAAGCGATCTGTACATGCCTACTCAGATACAGGCCCAAAACATGCTGAAAATCGATATTTTAGGTGCACAAAGTCAATATGTGTATGCATCTTCTGCACCCGTTTATATCCCAAATTCAACCTCAAAACACCCGAAAATTCGATATTTTTGGGTCCCAGAAGCGATCTGTACATGAATACTCAGTGCTAGAATGTTTTCAAAATATAGGCTCAAAACATGCTAAAAATCGTTATTTTAAGTGTCCAAAGTCGATATGTGCATGCATCTTCTGTACCCGTTTATATATCAAATTCAGGCTCAAAACACCCGAAAATTAGGTATTTTTGGGTCCTAGAATCGATCTGTACATGCATTCTCCTAGTTATAATGTTTTCAAGATACAGACCCAAAACATGCTCAAAATCGATATTTTAGGTGCCCAAAAGTCGATATGTGCATGCATATTCTGTACAAGTTTATATCTGAAATTCAGGTTCAAAACACCCGAATATTTGATATTTTGGGGTCCCAGAAGCAATCTGTACATGCCTACTCAGTGCTAGAATATTTTCAAAATATAGGCCCAAAACATGCTAAAAATCGATATTTTAGGTGCCCAAAGTCGATATCACAAATTCAGGCCCAAAACACCCGAAAATTCGATTTTTATGGTCCCAGAAGAGATCTGTACATGCCTACTTTGTGTTAGAGTATTTTCAATATACAGGCCCAAAACATACTGAAAATCGATCTTTTAGGTGCCCAAAAGTCGATATGTGGATGTATCTTCTGTACCCGTTTATATCTCAAATTCAGGCTCCTAACACCCGAACATTCGATATTTTGGGGTCCCAGAAGCGATCTGTACTTGCCTACTCCATGTTAGAGTATTTTCAAAATACAGGCCCAAAACATGCTGAAAATCGATATTTTAGGTGACCAAAGTCAATATGTGTATGCATCTTCTGTACCCGTTTTTATCCCAAATTCAACCTCAAAACACCCGAAAATTCGATATTTTTTGGGTCCCAGAAGCGAACTGTACATGCCTACTCAGTGCTAGAATGTTTTCAAAATATAGGCTCAAAACATACTAAAAATCGATATTTTAAGTGTCCAAAGTCGATATGTGCATGCATCCTCTGTACCCGTTTATATCTCAAATTCAGGATCAAAACACCCGAAAATTCGATATTTTGGGGTCCCAGAAGTGATCTGTACATGCCTACTCAGTGCTAGAATGTTTTCAAAATATAGGCTCAAAACATGCTAAAAATCGATATTTTACGTGCCTAAAGTCGATATCTCAAATTCAGGCCCAAAACACCTGAAAATTCGATATTTTGGGGTCCCACAAGCGAACTGTACATGCCTACTCCGTGTTAGAGTATTTTCAAAATACAGGCCCATAACATACTGAAAATCGATCTTTTAGGTGCCCAAAAGTTAATATGTGTATGCATCTTCTGCACTTGTTTATATCTCAAATTCAACCTCAAAACACCCGAAAATTCAATATTTTTGGGACCCAGAAGCGATCTGCACATGCCTACTCAGTGCTAAAATGTTTTTAAAATATAGGCTCAAAACATGCTAAAAATCGATATTTTAAGTGTCCAAAGTCGATATGTGCATGCATCTTCTGTACCCGTTTATATCTCAAATTCATTCTCAAAACACACGAAAATTCGGTATTTTTGGGTCTTAGAAGCGATCTGTACATTCCTACTCCTAGTTAGAACATTTTCAAAATACAGGCCCAAAACATACTGAAAATCGATCTTTAAGGTCCCCAAAAGTCGATATGTGGATGCATCTTCTGTACCCGTTTATATCTCAAATTCAGGCTCCAAACACCCGAAAATTCGATATTTTGGGGTCCCAGAAGCGATCTGTACTTGCCTACTCCGTGTTTGAGTATTTTCAAAATAAAGGCCCAAAACATGCTGAAAATCGATATTTTAGGTCACCAAAGTAGAGATGTGAATGCATCTTCTGTAACCCGTTTATATCTCAAATTCAGGCTCAAAACACCCAAAATTCGATATTTTGGCGTCCCAGAAGTGAGCTGTACATGACTACTTAGTGCTAGAATATTTTTAAAATATAGGCCCAAAACATGCTAAAATCGATATTTTAGGTTCCCAAAGTCGATATCCCAAATTCAGGCCCAAAACACCCAAAAATTCGATATTTTGGGGTCCCAGAAGCGAACTGTACATGCCTACTCCGTGTTAGAGTATTTTTAAAATACAGGCCCAAAACATACTGAAAATCGATCTTTTAGGTGCCCAAAAGTCGGTATGTGCATGCATCTTAGGGACCCGTTTATATCTCAAATTCAGGCTCAAAACACCCGAAAATTCGGTATTTTGGGGTCCCAGAAGCGATCTGTACATGCCTACTCAGTGCTAGAATGTTTTTAAAATATAGGCCCAAAACATGCTAAAAATCGATATTTTAGGTGCCCAAAGTCGATATCGTAAATTCAGGCCCAAAACACCCGAAAATTCGATATTTTTGGGTCCCAGAAGCGAACTGTACATGCCTACTTCGTGTTAGAGTATTTTCAAATTACAGGCCCAAAACCTACTGAAAATCGATCTTTTAGGTGCCCAAAAGTCGATATGTACATGCATCTTCTGTACCCGTTTATATCTCAAATTCAGGCTCAAAACACCCGAAAATTCGGTATTTTGGAGACCCAGAAGCGATCTGTACATACCTACTCCGTGTTAGAGTATTTTCAAAATACAGGCCCAAAACATGCTGAAAATCGATATTTTAGGTGACCAAAGTCAATATGTGTATGCATCTTCTGCACCCGTTTATATCCCAAATTCAACCTCAAAACACCCGAAAATTCGATATTTTTTGGTCCCAGAAGCGATTTGTACATGCCTACTCAGTGCTTGATTATTTTTAAAATATAGGCCCAAAACATGCTAAAAATCGCTATTTTAGGTGCCCAAAGTCGATATCTCAAATTCAGGCCAAAAACACCTGAAAACTCGATATTTTGGGATCCCAGAAGCGATCTGTACATGCATACTCCGTGTTAGAGCATTTTCAAAATACATGCCCAAAACATGGTGAAAATCGATATTTTAGGTGCCCAAAGTCAATATGTGTATGCATCTTCTGCACCCGTTTATATCCCAAATTCAACCTCAAAACACCCAAAAATCCGATATTTTTTGGGTCCCAGAAGGGAACTGTACATGCCTAGTCAGTGCTAGAATGTTTTCAAAATATAGGCTCAAAACATGCTAAAAATCGATATTTTAAGTGTCCAAAGTCGATATGTGCATGCATCTTCTGTACTCGTTCATATCTCAAATTCAGGATCAAAACACCCGAAAATTCGATATTTTGGGGTCCCAGAAGTAATCTGTACATGCCTACTTAGTGCTAGAATATTTTCAAAATAAAGGCCCATATCATACTGAAAATCGAACTTTTAGGTGCCCAAAAGTCGATATGTGCATGCATCTTCTGTACCCGTTTATATCTCAAATTCAGGCTTCAAACACCCGAAAATTCGATATTTTTGGGTCCCAGAAGCGACCTGTACATGCGTACTCAGATACAGGCCCAAAACACGCTGAAAATCGATATTTTAGTTGCCCAAAGTTTATATGCGTGTGCATCTTCTGCACTCGTTACATCTCAAATTTAACCTCAAAACACCCGAAAATTCGATATTTTTGGGTCCCAGAAGCGATCTGTACATGCCTACTCAGTGCTAGAATGTTTTCATAATATGGGTTCAAAACATGCTAAAAATAGATATTTTAAGTGTCCAATGTCGATATGTGTATGCATCTTCTGTACCCGTGTATATCTCAAATTCAAGCTCAAAACACCCGAAAATTCGGTATTTTTGGGTCCTAGAAGCGATCTGTACATGCCTACTCCTAGTTAGAATGTTTTCAAGATACATACCAAAAACATGCTCAAAATCGATATTTTAGTGGCCCAAAAGTCGATATGTTAATGCATCTTCAGTACCCGTTTATATCTCAAATTCAGGCTCAAAACACCCGAAAATTCGATAATTTGGAGTGCCAGAAGCGATCTGTACATGCCTACTCTGTGTTAGAGTATTTTCAAATATAGGCCCAAAACATGCTAAAAATCGAAATTTTAGGTGCCCAAAGTCGATATCTCAAATTCAGGCCCAAAACACCCGAAAATTCGATATTTTGGGGTCAGAAAAGCGATCTGTACATACCTACTCCGTGTTAGAGTATTTTCAAAATACAGGCCCAAAACATACAGAAAATCGATATTTTAGGTGCCCAAAAGTCTATATGTGCATGCATCTTCTGTACCCGTTTATACCTCAAATTCAGGCTCCAAACACCCGAAAATTCGATATTTTGGGGTCCCAGAAGCGATCTGTACATGCCTACTCAGATACAGGCCCAAAACATGCTGAAAATCGATATTTTAGGTGCCCAAAGTTAATATCTGTATGCATCTTCTGCACTCGTATATATCTCAAATTCAACCTCAAAACACCCGAAAATTCGATATTTTGGGGTCCTAGAAGCGATCTGTACATGTCTATTCAGATACAGGCCCAAAACATGCTGAAAATTGATATTTTAGGTGCCCAAAGTTAATATGTGTATGCATCTTTTGCACTCGTTTATATCTCAAATTCAAACTCAAAACACCCGAAAATTCGATATTTTTGGATCCCAGAAGCGATCTGTGAATGCCTACTAAGTGCTAGAATGTTTTCAAATTATAGGCTCAAAACATGCTAAAAATCGATATTTTAAGTGTCCAAAGTCGATATGTGCATGCATCTTCTGTACCCGTTTATATCTCAAATTCAGGATCAAAACACCCGAAAATTTGATATTTTGGGGTCCCAGAAACGATCTGTACATGCCTACTCAGATACAGGCCCAAAACATGTTGAAAATCGATATTTTAGGTGCCCAAAGTTAATATGTGTATGCATCTTCTGCAACCGTTTATATCCCAAATTCAACCTCAAAAACCCGAACATTCGGTATTTTTGGGTCCTAGAAGCGATCTGTACATGCCTACTCTTAGTTAGAATGTTTTCAAGATACAGACCCAAAACATGCTCAAAATCGATATTTTAGGTGCCCAAAAGTCGATATGTGAATGCATCTTCTGTACCCGTTTACATCTCAAATTCAGGATCAAAACACTCGAAAATTTGATATTTTGTGGTCCCTGAAGCGATCTGTACATGCCTACTCAGTGCTAAAATATTTTCGAAATATAGGCCCAAAACATGCTAAAAATCGATATTTTAGGAGCCCAAAGTCGATATCTCAAATTCAGGCCCAAAACACCCAAAAATTCGATATTTTGGAGTACCTGAAGAGATCTGTACATGCCTACTCCGTGTAAGAGTATTTTCAATATACAGGCCCAAAACATACTGAAAATCGATCTTTTAGGTGCCCAAAAGTCGATATGTTGATGTATCTTCTGTACCCGTTTATATCTCAAATTCAGGCTCCAAACACCCGAAAATTTGATATTTTGGGGTCCCAGAAGCGATCTGTACTTGCCTACTCCGTGTTAGAGTATTTTCAAAATACAGGCCCAAAACATGCTGAAAATCGATCTTTTAGGTGCCCAAAGTCAATATGTGTATGCATCTTCTGCACCCGTTTATATCTCAAACTCAGGCTCCAAACACCCGAACATTCGGTATTTTTGGGTCCTAGAAGCGATCTGTACATGCCTACTCTTAGTTAGAATGTTTTTAAGATACAGACCCAAAACATGCTCAAAATCGATATTTTAGTGGCCCAAAAGTCGATATGTGCATGCATTTTCTGTACCCGTTTATATCTCAAATTCAGGATCAAAACACCCGAAAAGTTGATATTTTGTGGTCCCAGAAGCGATCTGTACATGCCTACTCAGTGCTAGAATATTTTCAAAATATAGGCCCAAAACATGCTAAAAATCGATATTTTAGGTGCCCAAAGTCGATATCTCAAATTCAGGCCAAAAACACCTGAAAAATCAATGTTTTGGGGTCCCAAAAGAGAACTGTACATGCCTACTCCGTGTTAGAGTATTTTCAAAATACAGACCCATATCATACTGAAAATCGATCTTTTAGGTGCCCAAAATTCGATATGTGCATGCATCTTCTGTACCCGTTTATATCTCAAATTCAGGCTTCAAACACCCGAAAATTCGATATTTTGGGGTCCCAGAAGCGATCTGTACATGCCTACTCAGATACAGGCACAAAACATGCTGAAAATCGATATTTTACGTGCACAAAGTCAATATGTGTATGCATCTTCTGCACCCGTTTATATCCCAAATTCAACCTCAAAACACCCGAAAATTCGATATTTTTGGGTCCCAGAAGCGATCTGTACATTAATACTCAGTGCTAGAATGTTTTCAAAATATAGGCTCAAAACTTGCTAAAAATCGTTATTTTAAGTGTCCAAAGTCGATATGTGCATGCATATTCTGTACAAGTTTATATCTCAAATTCAGGTTCAAAGCACCCGAAAATTTGATATTTTGGGGTCCCAGAAGCAATCTGTACATGCCTACTCAGTGCTAGAATATTTTCAAAATATAGGCCCAAAACATGCTAAAAATCGATATTTTAGGTGCCCAAAGTCGATATCTCAAATTCAGGCCCAAAACCCCCGTAAATTCGATATTTTAGGGTCCCAGAAGAGATCTGTACATGCCTACTCCGTGTTAGAGTATATTCAATATACAGGCCCAAAACATACTGAAAATCGATCTTTTAGGTGCCCAAAAGTCGATATGTGGATGTATCTTCTGTACCCGTTTATATCTCAAATTCAGGCTCCTAACACCCGAACATTCGATATTTTGGGGTCCCAGAAGCGATCTGTACTTGCCTACTCCATGTTAGAGTATTTTCAAAATACTGGCCCAAAACATGCTGAAAATCGATATTTTAGATGCCCAAAGTCAATATGTGTATGCATCTTCTGTACCCGTTTTTATCCTAAATTCAACCTCAAAACACCCGAAAATTCGATATTTTTTGGGTCTAAGAAGCGAACTGTACATGCCTACTCAGTGCTAGAATGTTTTCAAAATATAGGCTCAAAACATGCTAAAAATCGATATTTTAAGTGTCCAAAGTCGATATGTGCATGCATCTTCTGTACCCGTTTCTATCTCAAATTCAGGATCAAAACACCCGAAAATTCGATATTTTGGGGTCCCAGAAGTGATCTGTACATGCCTACTCAGTTCTAGAATGTTTTCAAAATATAGGCTCAAAACATGCTAAAAATCGATATTTTACGTGCCTAAAGTCGATATCTCAAATTCAGGCCCAAAACACCTGAAAATTCGATATTTTGGGGTCCCACAAGCGAACTGTACATGCCTACTCAGTGTTAGAGTATTTTCAAAATACAGGCCCATAACATACTGAAAATCGATCTTTTAGGTGCCCAAAAGTCGATATGTGCATGCATCTTCTGTACCCGTTTATATCTCAAATTCAGGCTCCAAACACCCGAAAATTCGATATTTTAGGGTCCCAGAAGCGATCTGTACATGCCTACTAAGATACAGGCCCAAAACATGCTGAAAATCGATATTTTAAGTGCCCAAAGTTAATATGTGTATGCATCTTCTGCATTTGTTTATATCTCAAATTCAACCTCAAAACACCCGAAAATTCGATATTTTTGGGTCACAGAAGCGATCTGCACATGCCTACTCAGTGCTAAAATGTTTTTAAAATATAGGCTCAAAACATGCTAAAAATCGATATTTTAAGTGTCCAAAGTCGATATGTGCATGCATCTTCTGTACCCGTTTATATCTCAAATTCATTCTCAAAACACACGAAAATTCGGTATTTTTGGGTCATAGAAGCGATCTGTACATTCCTACTCCTAGTTAGAACATTTTCAAAATATAGGCCCAAAACATGCTAAAAATCGATAATTTAAGTGCCCAAAGTCGAAATCTCAAATTCAGTCTCCAAACACCCGAAAATTCGATATTTTGGGGTCCCAGAAGCGATCTGTACTTGCATACTCCGTGTTAGAGTATTTTCAAAATACAGGCCCAAAACATTCCGAAAATCGATATTTTAGGTGCCCAAAGTCGATATATCAAATTCAAGCCCGAAACACCCGAAAATTCGGTATTTTTGGGTCTTAGAAGCCATCTGTACATTCCTACTCCTTGTTAGAATGTTTTCAAGATACAGATCCAAAACATGCTCAAAATCGATATTTTAAGTGCCCAAAAGTCGATATGTGCATGCATCTTCAGTACCTGTTTATATCTCAAATTCAGGCTCAAAACACCCGAAAATTCTATATTTTTGGGTCCCAGATGCGATCTGTACATGCCTACTCCGTGTTAGAGTATTTTCAAAATACAGGCCCAAAACATGCTGAAAATCGATATTTCAGTTGCACAAAGTCAATATGTGCATGCATTTTCTGTACCCGTTAATATCTCAAATTCAGGCTCACAACACCCGAAAATTCGATATTTCGGGGTCCCAGAAGCGATCTGTACATGCCTACTTAGTGCTAGAATGTTTTCAAAATAAAGGCCCAAAACATGCTAAAAATCGATATTTTAGGTGCCCAAAGTCGATATCTCAAATTCAGTCCTTAAACACCCGGAAATTCGATATTTTGGGGTCTTAGAAGCGATCTGTACATACCTACTCCGTGTTAGAGTTTTTATAAAATACAGGCCCAAAACATACAGATAATCGATATTTTAGGTGCCCAAAAGTCGATATGTGAATGCATTTTCTGTACCCGTTTATATCTCAAATTCAGGCTCCAAACACTCGAAAACTCGATATTTTGGGGTCCCAGAAGTGATCTGGACTTGCCTACTCCGTGTTTGAGTATTATCAAAATACAGGCACAAAACATGCTGAAAATCGATATTTTAGGTGACCAAAGTCAATTTGTGTATGCATCTTCTGCACCCGTTTATATCCCAAATTCAACCTCAAAACACCCGAAAATTCGATATTTTTTGGTCCCAGAAGTGATCTGTACATGCCTATTTAGTTTTAGAATATTTTCAAAACATAGACCCAAAACATGCTAAAAATCGATAATTTAGGTGCCCAAAGTCGATATCTCAAATTCAGGCCCAAAACACCCGAAAATTCGATATTTTAGGGTCCCAGAAGCGATCTGTACATGCCTACTCTGTGTTAGAGTATTTTCAATATACAGGCCCAAAACATAGTGAAAATCGATCTTTTAGGTGCCCAAAAGTCGATATGTGGATGTATCTTCTGTACCCGTTTATATCTCAAATTCAGGCTCCTAACACCCGAACATTCGATATTTTGGGGTCCCAGAAGCGATTTGTACTTGCCTACTCCTTGTTAGAGTATTTTCAAAATACAGGCCCAAAACATGCTGAAAATCGATATTTTAGGTGACCAAAGTCAATATGTGTATGCATCTTCCGTACCCGTTTATATCCCAAATTCAACCTCAAAACACCCGAAAATTCGATATTTTTTGGGTCCCAGAAGCGAACTGTACATGCCTACTCAGTGCTAGAATGTTTTCAAAATATAGGCTCAAAACATGCTAAAAATCGATATTTTAAGTGTCCAAAGTCGATATGTGCATGCATCTTCTGTACCCGTTTATATCTCAAATTCAGGATCAAAACACCCGAAAATTCGATATTTTTGGGTCCCAGAAGCGATCTGTACATGCCTACTCCTTGCTAGAATTTTTTAAGATACAAACCCAAGACATGCTCAAAATCGATATTTTATGTGCAAAAAGTCGATATGTGCATGCATCTTCTGTACCCGTTTATATCTCAAATTCAGGCTCAAAACACCCAAAAAATCGATATTTTTGTGTCCCAGAAGCAATCTGTACATGTCTACTCCGTGTTAGAGTATTTTCAAAATACAGGCCCAAAACATGCTCAAAATCGATATTTTAGGTGCCCAAAGTCGATATGTGCATGCATCTTCTGAATCCGTTTATATCACAAATTCAGGCTCAAAACACTCGAAAATTCGATATTTTTGGGTCCCAGAAGCGATCTGTACATGCCTACTCCTTGCTAGAATGTTTTCAATATACAGACCCAAAACATGCTCAAAATCGATATTTTAGGTGCAAAAAGTCGATATGTGCATGCATCCTCTGTACCCGGTTATATCCCAAATTCTGGCTCAAAACCCCCGAAAATTCGATTTTTTTGGGTCCCAGAAGCGATCTGTACATGCCTACTCAGTGCTAGAATATTTTCAAATTATACGCCCAAAACATACTAAAAATCGATATTTTGGGTGCCAAAGTCGTTATGAGCATGCATCTTCTGTACCCGTTTATATCTCAAATTCAGTTTCAAAACACCCAAAAAATCGATATTTTTGTGTCCCAGAAGCGATCTGTACATGTCTACACCGTGTTAGAGTATTTTCAAAATACAGGCCCAAAATATGCTCAAAATCGATATTTTAGGTGCCCAAATTCGATATGTGCATGCATCTTCTGTACCCGTTCATATCTCAAATTCAGGCTCGAAACACCCGAAAATTCGATTTATTTGGATCCCAGAAGCGATCTGTACGTGTCTACTCAGTGTTAGAGTATTTTAAAGATACAGGCCCAAAACATGTTCAAAATCGATATTTTGGGTGCCCAAAGTCGATATGTGCATGCATCTTCTGTACCCGTTTATATCTCAAATTCAGGCTCGAAACATCCGAAAATTCGATATTTTTGGGTTTCAAAAACGATCTGTACGTGCATACTCCGTGTTACAGTGTTTTTATAATACAGGCCCAAAACATGCTGAAAATCGATACTTTATGTGCCCAAAGTCAATATGTGTATGCATCTTCTGTACCCGTCTATATCCCTAATTCTGGTTCATAACACCAGAAAATTCGATATGTTTGGGTCCCAGAAGCGATCTGTACATGCCTATTCCTTGCTAGAATGTTTTCAAGATACAGACCCAAAAAATGCTCAAAATCGATATTTTGGGTGCCAAAGTCGTTATGAGCATGCATCTTCTGTACCCGTTTATATCTCAAATTCAGTTTCAAAACACCCAAAAAATCGATATTTTTGTGTCCCAGAAGCGATCTGTACATGTCTACACCATGTTAGAGTATTTTCAAAATACAGGCCCAAAATATGCTCAAAATCGATATTTTAGGTGCCCAAAGACAATACGTGCATGCTTCTTCTGCACCAGATTATATTCCAAATTCATCCTCAAAAACACCAGAAAATTCGATATTTTGGGTTCCCAGAAGCGATCTGTACATGCCTACTCAGTGCTGGAATGTTTTCAAAATATAGGCTCAAAACATGCTACAAATCGATATTTTAAGTGTCCAAAGTCGATATGTGCATGCATCTTCTGTACCCGTCTATATCTCAAATTCAGGCTCAAAACACCCGAAAATTCGGTACTTTTGGGTCCTAGAAGCGATCTGTACATGCCTACTCCTAGTTAGAGTGTTTTCATGATACAGACCCAAAACATGCTAAAAATCGATATTTTAGGTGCCCAAAAGTCGATATGTGCATGCATCTTCAGTACCCGTTTATATCTCAAATTCCGGCTCAAAACACTTGAAAATTCGATATTTTGTGGTCCCTGAAGCGATCTATACATGCCTACTCAGTGGTAGAATATTTTCAAAATATAGACCCAAAACATGCTAAAAATCGATATTTTAGGTGCCTACAGTCGATATATCAAATTCAAGCCCAAAACACCCGAAAATTCGATATTTTGGGGTCCCAGAAGCGATCTGTACATGCCTACTCCGTGTTAGAGTATTTTCAATATACAGGCCCATAACATACTGAATATCGATCTTTTAGGTGCCCAAAAGTCGATATGTGCATGCATCTTCTGTAACCGTTTATATCTCAAATTCAGGCTCCAAACACCCGAAAATTCGATATTTTGGGGTCCCAGAAGCGATCTGTACATGCCTACTCAGATACAGGCCCAAAACATGCTGAAAATCGATATTTTAGGTGCACAAAGTCAATATGTGTATGCATCTTCTGCACCCGTTTATATCCCAAATTCAACCTCAAAACACCCGAAAATTCGATATTTTTGGGTCCCAGAAGCGATCTGTACATGAATACTCAGTGCTAGAATGTTTTCAAAATATAGGCTCAAAACATGCTAAAAATCGTTATTTTAAGTGTCCAAAGTCGATATGTGCATGCATCTTCTGTACCCGTTTATATATCAAATTCAGGCTCAAAACACCCGAAAATTAGGTATTTTTGGGTCCTAGAATCGATCTGTACATGCATTCTCCTAGTTATAATGTTTTCAAGATACAGACCCAAAACATGCTCAAAATCGATATTTTAGGTGCCCAAAAGTCGATATGTGCATGCATATTCTGTACAAGTTTATATCTGAAATTCAGGTTCAAAACACCCGAATATTTGATATTTTGGGGTCCCAGAAGCAATCTGTACATGCCTACTCAGTGCTAGAATATTTTCAAAATATAGGCCCAAAACATGCTAAAAATCGATATTTTAGGTGCCCAAAGTCGATATCACAAATTCAGGCCCAAAACACCCGAAAATTCGATTTTTATGGTCCCAGAAGAGATCTGTACATGCCTACTTTGTGTTAGAGTATTTTCAATATACAGGCCCAAAACATACTGAAAATCGATCTTTTAGGTGCCCAAAAGTCGATATGTGGATGTATCTTCTGTACCCGTTTATATCTCAAATTCAGGCTCCTAACACCCGAACATTCGATATTTTGGGGTCCCAGAAGCGATCTGTACTTGCCTACTCCATGTTAGAGTATTTTCAAAATACAGGCCCAAAACATGCTGAAAATCGATATTTTAGGTGACCAAAGTCAATATGTGTATGCATCTTCTGTACCCGTTTTTATCCCAAATTCAACCTCAAAACACCCGAAAATTCGATATTTTTTGGGTCCCAGAAGCGAACTGTACATGCCTACTCAGTGCTAGAATGTTTTCAAAATATAGGCTCAAAACATACTAAAAATCGATATTTTAAGTGTCCAAAGTCGATATGTGCATGCATCCTCTGTACCCGTTTATATCTCAAATTCAGGATCAAAACACCCGAAAATTCGATATTTTGGGGTCCCAGAAGTGATCTGTACATGCCTACTCAGTGCTAGAATGTTTTCAAAATATAGGCTCAAAACATGCTAAAAATCGATATTTTACGTGCCTAAAGTCGATATCTCAAATTCAGGCCCAAAACACCTGAAAATTCGATATTTTGGGGTCCCACAAGCGAACTGTACATGCCTACTCCGTGTTAGAGTATTTTCAAAATACAGGCCCATAACATACTGAAAATCGATCTTTTAGGTGCCCAAAAGTTAATATGTGTATGCATCTTCTGCACTTGTTTATATCTCAAATTCAACCTCAAAACACCCGAAAATTCAATATTTTTGGGACCCAGAAGCGATCTGCACATGCCTACTCAGTGCTAAAATGTTTTTAAAATATAGGCTCAAAACATGCTAAAAATCGATATTTTAAGTGTCCAAAGTCGATATGTGCATGCATCTTCTGTACCCGTTTATATCTCAAATTCATTCTCAAAACACACGAAAATTCGGTATTTTTGGGTCTTAGAAGCGATCTGTACATTCCTACTCCTAGTTAGAACATTTTCAAAATACAGGCCCAAAACATACTGAAAATCGATCTTTAAGGTCCCCAAAAGTCGATATGTGGATGCATCTTCTGTACCCGTTTATATCTCAAATTCAGGCTCCAAACACCCGAAAATTCGATATTTTGGGGTCCCAGAAGCGATCTGTACTTGCCTACTCCGTGTTTGAGTATTTTCAAAATAAAGGCCCAAAACATGCTGAAAATCGATATTTTAGGTCACCAAAGTAGAGATGTGAATGCATCTTCTGTAACCCGTTTATATCTCAAATTCAGGCTCAAAACACCCAAAATTCGATATTTTGGCGTCCCAGAAGTGAGCTGTACATGACTACTTAGTGCTAGAATATTTTTAAAATATAGGCCCAAAACATGCTAAAATCGATATTTTAGGTTCCCAAAGTCGATATCCCAAATTCAGGCCCAAAACACCCAAAAATTCGATATTTTGGGGTCCCAGAAGCGAACTGTACATGCCTACTCCGTGTTAGAGTATTTTTAAAATACAGGCCCAAAACATACTGAAAATCGATCTTTTAGGTGCCCAAAAGTCGGTATGTGCATGCATCTTAGGGACCCGTTTATATCTCAAATTCAGGCTCAAAACACCCGAAAATTCGGTATTTTGGGGTCCCAGAAGCGATCTGTACATGCCTACTCAGTGCTAGAATGTTTTTAAAATATAGGCCCAAAACATGCTAAAAATCGATATTTTAGGTGCCCAAAGTCGATATCGTAAATTCAGGCCCAAAACACCCGAAAATTCGATATTTTTGGGTCCCAGAAGCGAACTGTACATGCCTACTTCGTGTTAGAGTATTTTCAAATTACAGGCCCAAAACCTACTGAAAATCGATCTTTTAGGTGCCCAAAAGTCGATATGTACATGCATCTTCTGTACCCGTTTATATCTCAAATTCAGGCTCAAAACACCCGAAAATTCGGTATTTTGGAGACCCAGAAGCGATCTGTACATACCTACTCCGTGTTAGAGTATTTTCAAAATACAGGCCCAAAACATGCTGAAAATCGATATTTTAGGTGACCAAAGTCAATATGTGTATGCATCTTCTGCACCCGTTTATATCCCAAATTCAACCTCAAAACACCCGAAAATTCGATATTTTTTGGTCCCAGAAGCGATTTGTACATGCCTACTCAGTGCTTGATTATTTTTAAAATATAGGCCCAAAACATGCTAAAAATCGCTATTTTAGGTGCCCAAAGTCGATATCTCAAATTCAGGCCAAAAACACCTGAAAACTCGATATTTTGGGATCCCAGAAGCGATCTGTACATGCATACTCCGTGTTAGAGCATTTTCAAAATACATGCCCAAAACATGGTGAAAATCGATATTTTAGGTGCCCAAAGTCAATATGTGTATGCATCTTCTGCACCCGTTTATATCCCAAATTCAACCTCAAAACACCCAAAAATCCGATATTTTTTGGGTCCCAGAAGGGAACTGTACATGCCTAGTCAGTGCTAGAATGTTTTCAAAATATAGGCTCAAAACATGCTAAAAATCGATATTTTAAGTGTCCAAAGTCGATATGTGCATGCATCTTCTGTACTCGTTCATATCTCAAATTCAGGATCAAAACACCCGAAAATTCGATATTTTGGGGTCCCAGAAGTAATCTGTACATGCCTACTTAGTGCTAGAATATTTTCAAAATAAAGGCCCATATCATACTGAAAATCGAACTTTTAGGTGCCCAAAAGTCGATATGTGCATGCATCTTCTGTACCCGTTTATATCTCAAATTCAGGCTTCAAACACCCGAAAATTCGATATTTTTGGGTCCCAGAAGCGACCTGTACATGCGTACTCAGATACAGGCCCAAAACACGCTGAAAATCGATATTTTAGTTGCCCAAAGTTTATATGCGTGTGCATCTTCTGCACTCGTTACATCTCAAATTTAACCTCAAAACACCCGAAAATTCGATATTTTTGGGTCCCAGAAGCGATCTGTACATGCCTACTCAGTGCTAGAATGTTTTCATAATATGGGTTCAAAACATGCTAAAAATAGATATTTTAAGTGTCCAATGTCGATATGTGTATGCATCTTCTGTACCCGTGTATATCTCAAATTCAAGCTCAAAACACCCGAAAATTCGGTATTTTTGGGTCCTAGAAGCGATCTGTACATGCCTACTCCTAGTTAGAATGTTTTCAAGATACATACCAAAAACATGCTCAAAATCGATATTTTAGTGGCCCAAAAGTCGATATGTTAATGCATCTTCAGTACCCGTTTATATCTCAAATTCAGGCTCAAAACACCCGAAAATTCGATAATTTGGAGTGCCAGAAGCGATCTGTACATGCCTACTCTGTGTTAGAGTATTTTCAAATATAGGCCCAAAACATGCTAAAAATCGAAATTTTAGGTGCCCAAAGTCGATATCTCAAATTCAGGCCCAAAACACCCGAAAATTCGATATTTTGGGGTCAGAAAAGCGATCTGTACATACCTACTCCGTGTTAGAGTATTTTCAAAATACAGGCCCAAAACATACAGAAAATCGATATTTTAGGTGCCCAAAAGTCTATATGTGCATGCATCTTCTGTACCCGTTTATACCTCAAATTCAGGCTCCAAACACCCGAAAATTCGATATTTTGGGGTCCCAGAAGCGATCTGTACATGCCTACTCAGATACAGGCCCAAAACATGCTGAAAATCGATATTTTAGGTGCCCAAAGTTAATATCTGTATGCATCTTCTGCACTCGTATATATCTCAAATTCAACCTCAAAACACCCGAAAATTCGATATTTTGGGGTCCTAGAAGCGATCTGTACATGTCTATTCAGATACAGGCCCAAAACATGCTGAAAATTGATATTTTAGGTGCCCAAAGTTAATATGTGTATGCATCTTTTGCACTCGTTTATATCTCAAATTCAAACTCAAAACACCCGAAAATTCGATATTTTTGGATCCCAGAAGCGATCTGTGAATGCCTACTAAGTGCTAGAATGTTTTCAAATTATAGGCTCAAAACATGCTAAAAATCGATATTTTAAGTGTCCAAAGTCGATATGTGCATGCATCTTCTGTACCCGTTTATATCTCAAATTCAGGATCAAAACACCCGAAAATTTGATATTTTGGGGTCCCAGAAACGATCTGTACATGCCTACTCAGATACAGGCCCAAAACATGCTGAAAATCGATATTTTAGGTGCCCAAAGTTAATATGTGTATGCATCTTCTGCAACCGTTTATATCCCAAATTCAACCTCAAAAACCCGAACATTCGGTATTTTTGGGTCCTAGAAGCGATCTGTACATGCCTACTCTTAGTTAGAATGTTTTCAAGATACAGACCCAAAACATGCTCAAAATCGATATTTTAGGTGCCCAAAAGTCGATATGTGAATGCATCTTCTGTACCCGTTTATATCTCAAATTCAGGATCAAAACACTCGAAAATTTGATATTTTGTGGTCCCTGAAGCGATCTGTACATGCCTACTCAGTGCTAAAATATTTTCGAAATATAGGCCCAAAACATGCTAAAAATCGATATTTTAGGAGCCCAAAGTCGATATCTCAAATTCAGGCCCAAAACACCCAAAAATTCGATATTTTGGAGTACCTGAAGAGATCTGTACATGCCTACTCCGTGTAAGAGTATTTTCAATATACAGGCCCAAAACATACTGAAAATCGATCTTTTAGGTGCCCAAAAGTCGATATGTTGATGTATCTTCTGTACCCGTTTATATCTCAAATTCAGGCTCCAAACACCCGAAAATTTGATATTTTGGGGTCCCAGAAGCGATCTGTACTTGCCTACTCCGTGTTAGAGTATTTTCAAAATACAGGCCCAAAACATGCTGAAAATCGATCTTTTAGGTGCCCAAAGTCAATATGTGTATGCATCTTCTGCACCCGTTTATATCTCAAACTCAGGCTCCAAACACCCGAACATTCGGTATTTTTGGGTCCTAGAAGCGATCTGTACATGCCTACTCTTAGTTAGAATGTTTTTAAGATACAGACCCAAAACATGCTCAAAATCGATATTTTAGTGGCCCAAAAGTCGATATGTGCATGCATTTTCTGTACCCGTTTATATCTCAAATTCAGGATCAAAACACCCGAAAAGTTGATATTTTGTGGTCCCAGAAGCGATCTGTACATGCCTACTCAGTGCTAGAATATTTTCAAAATATAGGCCCAAAACATGCTAAAAATCGATATTTTAGGTGCCCAAAGTCGATATCTCAAATTCAGGCCAAAAACACCTGAAAAATCAATGTTTTGGGGTCCCAAAAGAGAACTGTACATGCCTACTCCGTGTTAGAGTATTTTCAAAATACAGACCCATATCATACTGAAAATCGATCTTTTAGGTGCCCAAAATTCGATATGTGCATGCATCTTCTGTACCCGTTTATATCTCAAATTCAGGCTTCAAACACCCGAAAATTCGATATTTTGGGGTCCCAGAAGCGATCTGTACATGCCTACTCAGATACAGGCACAAAACATGCTGAAAATCGATATTTTACGTGCACAAAGTCAATATGTGTATGCATCTTCTGCACCCGTTTATATCCCAAATTCAACCTCAAAACACCCGAAAATTCGATATTTTTGGGTCCCAGAAGCGATCTGTACATTAATACTCAGTGCTAGAATGTTTTCAAAATATAGGCTCAAAACTTGCTAAAAATCGTTATTTTAAGTGTCCAAAGTCGATATGTGCATGCATATTCTGTACAAGTTTATATCTCAAATTCAGGTTCAAAGCACCCGAAAATTTGATATTTTGGGGTCCCAGAAGCAATCTGTACATGCCTACTCAGTGCTAGAATATTTTCAAAATATAGGCCCAAAACATGCTAAAAATCGATATTTTAGGTGCCCAAAGTCGATATCTCAAATTCAGGCCCAAAACCCCCGTAAATTCGATATTTTAGGGTCCCAGAAGAGATCTGTACATGCCTACTCCGTGTTAGAGTATATTCAATATACAGGCCCAAAACATACTGAAAATCGATCTTTTAGGTGCCCAAAAGTCGATATGTGGATGTATCTTCTGTACCCGTTTATATCTCAAATTCAGGCTCCTAACACCCGAACATTCGATATTTTGGGGTCCCAGAAGCGATCTGTACTTGCCTACTCCATGTTAGAGTATTTTCAAAATACTGGCCCAAAACATGCTGAAAATCGATATTTTAGATGCCCAAAGTCAATATGTGTATGCATCTTCTGTACCCGTTTTTATCCTAAATTCAACCTCAAAACACCCGAAAATTCGATATTTTTTGGGTCTAAGAAGCGAACTGTACATGCCTACTCAGTGCTAGAATGTTTTCAAAATATAGGCTCAAAACATGCTAAAAATCGATATTTTAAGTGTCCAAAGTCGATATGTGCATGCATCTTCTGTACCCGTTTCTATCTCAAATTCAGGATCAAAACACCCGAAAATTCGATATTTTGGGGTCCCAGAAGTGATCTGTACATGCCTACTCAGTTCTAGAATGTTTTCAAAATATAGGCTCAAAACATGCTAAAAATCGATATTTTACGTGCCTAAAGTCGATATCTCAAATTCAGGCCCAAAACACCTGAAAATTCGATATTTTGGGGTCCCACAAGCGAACTGTACATGCCTACTCAGTGTTAGAGTATTTTCAAAATACAGGCCCATAACATACTGAAAATCGATCTTTTAGGTGCCCAAAAGTCGATATGTGCATGCATCTTCTGTACCCGTTTATATCTCAAATTCAGGCTCCAAACACCCGAAAATTCGATATTTTGGGGTCCCAGAAGCGATCTGTACATGCCTACTAAGATACAGGCCCAAAACATGCTGAAAATCGATATTTTAAGTGCCCAAAGTTAATATGTGTATGCATCTTCTGCATTTGTTTATATCTCAAATTCAACCTCAAAACACCCGAAAATTCGATATTTTTGGGTCACAGAAGCGATCTGCACATGCCTACTCAGTGCTAAAATGTTTTTAAAATATAGGCTCAAAACATGCTAAAAATCGATATTTTAAGTGTCCAAAGTCGATATGTGCATGCATCTTCTGTACCCGTTTATATCTCAAATTCATTCTCAAAACACACGAAAATTCGGTATTTTTGGGTCATAGAAGCGATCTGTACATTCCTACTCCTAGTTAGAACATTTTCAAAATATAGGCCCAAAACATGCTAAAAATCGATAATTTAAGTGCCCAAAGTCGAAATCTCAAATTCAGTCTCCAAACACCCGAAAATTCGATATTTTGGGGTCCCAGAAGCGATCTGTACTTGCATACTCCGTGTTAGAGTATTTTCAAAATACAGGCCCAAAACATTCCGAAAATCGATATTTTAGGTGCCCAAAGTCGATATATCAAATTCAAGCCCGAAACACCCGAAAATTCGGTATTTTTGGGTCTTAGAAGCCATCTGTACATTCCTACTCCTTGTTAGAATGTTTTCAAGATACAGATCCAAAACATGCTCAAAATCGATATTTTAAGTGCCCAAAAGTCGATATGTGCATGCATCTTCAGTACCTGTTTATATCTCAAATTCAGGCTCAAAACACCCGAAAATTCTATATTTTTGGGTCCCAGATGCGATCTGTACATGCCTACTCCGTGTTAGAGTATTTTCAAAATACAGGCCCAAAACATGCTGAAAATCGATATTTCAGTTGCACAAAGTCAATATGTGCATGCATTTTCTGTACCCGTTAATATCTCAAATTCAGGCTCACAACACCCGAAAATTCGATATTTCGGGGTCCCAGAAGCGATCTGTACATGCCTACTTAGTGCTAGAATGTTTTCAAAATAAAGGCCCAAAACATGCTAAAAATCGATATTTTAGGTGCCCAAAGTCGATATCTCAAATTCAGTCCTTAAACACCCGGAAATTCGATATTTTGGGGTCTTAGAAGCGATCTGTACATACCTACTCCGTGTTAGAGTTTTTATAAAATACAGGCCCAAAACATACAGATAATCGATATTTTAGGTGCCCAAAAGTCGATATGTGAATGCATTTTCTGTACCCGTTTATATCTCAAATTCAGGCTCCAAACACTCGAAAACTCGATATTTTGGGGTCCCAGAAGTGATCTGGACTTGCCTACTCCGTGTTTGAGTATTATCAAAATACAGGCACAAAACATGCTGAAAATCGATATTTTAGGTGACCAAAGTCAATTTGTGTATGCATCTTCTGCACCCGTTTATATCCCAAATTCAACCTCAAAACACCCGAAAATTCGATATTTTTTGGTCCCAGAAGTGATCTGTACATGCCTATTTAGTTTTAGAATATTTTCAAAACATAGACCCAAAACATGCTAAAAATCGATAATTTAGGTGCCCAAAGTCGATATCTCAAATTCAGGCCCAAAACACCCGAAAATTCGATATTTTAGGGTCCCAGAAGCGATCTGTACATGCCTACTCTGTGTTAGAGTATTTTCAATATACAGGCCCAAAACATAGTGAAAATCGATCTTTTAGGTGCCCAAAAGTCGATATGTGGATGTATCTTCTGTACCCGTTTATATCTCAAATTCAGGCTCCTAACACCCGAACATTCGATATTTTGGGGTCCCAGAAGCGATTTGTACTTGCCTACTCCTTGTTAGAGTATTTTCAAAATACAGGCCCAAAACATGCTGAAAATCGATATTTTAGGTGACCAAAGTCAATATGTGTATGCATCTTCCGTACCCGTTTATATCCCAAATTCAACCTCAAAACACCCGAAAATTCGATATTTTTTGGGTCCCAGAAGCGAACTGTACATGCCTACTCAGTGCTAGAATGTTTTCAAAATATAGGCTCAAAACATGCTAAAAATCGATATTTTAAGTGTCCAAAGTCGATATGTGCATGCATCTTCTGTACCCGTTTATATCTCAAATTCAGGATCAAAACACCCGAAAATTCGATATTTTTGGGTCCCAGAAGCGATCTGTACATGCCTACTCCTTGCTAGAATTTTTTAAGATACAAACCCAAGACATGCTCAAAATCGATATTTTATGTGCAAAAAGTCGATATGTGCATGCATCTTCTGTACCCGTTTATATCTCAAATTCAGGCTCAAAACACCCAAAAAATCGATATTTTTGTGTCCCAGAAGCAATCTGTACATGTCTACTCCGTGTTAGAGTATTTTCAAAATACAGGCCCAAAACATGCTCAAAATCGATATTTTAGGTGCCCAAAGTCGATATGTGCATGCATCTTCTGAATCCGTTTATATCACAAATTCAGGCTCAAAACACTCGAAAATTCGATATTTTTGGGTCCCAGAAGCGATCTGTACATGCCTACTCCTTGCTAGAATGTTTTCAATATACAGACCCAAAACATGCTCAAAATCGATATTTTAGGTGCAAAAAGTCGATATGTGCATGCATCCTCTGTACCCGGTTATATCCCAAATTCTGGCTCAAAACCCCCGAAAATTCGATTTTTTTGGGTCCCAGAAGCGATCTGTACATGCCTACTCAGTGCTAGAATATTTTCAAATTATACGCCGAAAACATACTAAAAATCGATATTTTGGGTGCCAAAGTCGTTATGAGCATGCATCTTCTGTACCCGTTTATATCTCAAATTCAGTTTCAAAACACCCAAAAAATCGATATTTTTGTGTCCCAGAAGCGATCTGTACATGTCTACACCGTGTTAGAGTATTTTCAAAATACAGGCCCAAAATATGCTCAAAATCGATATTTTAGGTGCCCAAATTCGATATGTGCATGCATCTTCTGTACCCGTTCATATCTCAAATTCAGGCTCGAAACACCCGAAAATTCGATTTATTTGGATCCCAGAAGCGATCTGTACGTGTCTACTCAGTGTTAGAGTATTTTAAAGATACAGGCCCAAAACATGTTCAAAATCGATATTTTGGGTGCCCAAAGTCGATATGTGCATGCATCTTCTGTACCCGTTTATATCTCAAATTCAGGCTCGAAACATCCGAAAATTCGATATTTTTGGGTTTCAAAAACGATCTGTACGTGCATACTCCGTGTTACAGTGTTTTTATAATACAGGCCCAAAACATGCTGAAAATCGATACTTTATGTGCCCAAAGTCAATATGTGTATGCATCTTCTGTACCCGTCTATATCCCTAATTCTGGTTCATAACACCAGAAAATTCGATATGTTTGGGTCCCAGAAGCGATCTGTACATGTCTATTCCTTGCTAGAATGTTTTCAAGATACAGACCCAAAAAATGCTCAAAATCGATATTTTGGGTGCCAAAGTCGTTATGAGCATGCATCTTCTGTACCCGTTTATATCTCAAATTCAGTTTCAAAACACCCAAAAAATCGATATTTTTGTGTCCCAGAAGCGATCTGTACATGTCTACACCATGTTAGAGTATTTTCAAAATACAGGCCCAAAATATGCTCAAAATCGATATTTTAGGTGCCCAAAGTCGATATGTGCATGCATCTTCTGTACCCGTTCATATCTCAAATTCAGGCTCAGAACACACGAAAATTCGATTTATTTGGATCCCAGAAGCGATCTGTAAGTGCATACTCCGTGTTAGAGTGTTTTTAAAATACAGGCCCAAAACATGCTAAAAATCGATATTTTATGTGCCCAAAGTCAATATGTGTATGCATCTTCTGTACCCGTGTATATCCCTAATTCAGGTTCAAAACACCAGAAAATTCGATATTTTTGGTTACCAGAAGCAATCTGTACATGCCTACTCCTTGCTAGAATGTTTTCAAGATACAGACCTAAAACCTGTTAAAATCGATAATTTAAGTGTAAATGGTTAGGTTAGGTTAGGTTAGGTTAGGTTAGGTTAGGTTAGGTTAGGTTAGGTTAGGTTAGGTTAGGTTAGGTTAGGTTAGGTTAGGTTAGGTTAGGTTAGGTTAGGTTAGGTTAGGTTAGGTTAGGTTAGGTTAGTTAGGTTAGGTTAGGTTAGGTTAGGTTAGGTTAGGTTAGGTTAGGTTAGGTTAGGTTAGGTTAGTTAGGTTAGGTTAGGTTAGGTTAGGTTAGGTTAGGTTAGGTTAGGTTAGGTTAGGTTAGGTTAGGTTAGGTTAGGTTAGGTTAGGTTAGGTTAGGTTAGGTTAGTTAGGTTAGGTTAGGTTAGGTTAGGTTAGGTTAGGTTAGGTTAGGTTAGGTTAGGTTAGGTTAGGTTAGGTTAGGTTAGGTTAGGTTAGGTTAGGTTAGGTTAGGTTAGGTTAGGTAGGTTAGGTTAGGTTAGGTTAGGTTAGGTTAGGTTAGGTTAGGTTAGGTTAGGTTAGGTTAGGTTAGGTTAGGTTAGGTTAGGTTAGGTTAGGTTAGTTAGGTTAGGTTAGGTTAGGTTAGGTTAGGTTAGTTAGGTTAGGTTAGGTTAGGTTAGGTTAGGTTAGGTTAGGTTAGGTTAGGTTAGGTTAGGTTAGGTTAGGTTAGGTTAGGTTAGGTTAGTTAGGTTAGGTTAGGTTAGGTTAGGTTAGGTTAGGTTAGGTTAGGTTAGGTTAGGTTAGGTTAGGTTAGGTTAGGTTAGGTTAGGTTAGTTAGGTTAGGTTAGGTTAGGTTAGGTTAGGTTTGGTTAGGTTAGGTTAGGTTAGGTTAGGTTAGGTTAGTTAGGTTGGTTAGGTTAGGTTAGGTTAGGTTAGGTTAGGTTAGGTTAGGTTAGGTTAGGTTGGTTAGGTTAGGTTAGGTTAGGTTAGGTTTGGTTAGGTGTTAGGTTAGGTTAGGTTGGTAGGTTAGGTTAGGTTAGGTTAGGTTAGGTTAGGTTAGGTTAGGTTAGGTTAGGTTAGGTTAGGGTTGGTTAGGTTAGGTGTGGTTAGGTTAGGTTGGTGGGTTAGGTTAGGTTAGGTGTAGGTTAGGTTAGGTTAGGGTTGGTTAGGTTAGGTGTTAGGTTAGGTGTAGGTTAGGTTAGGTTGGTAGGTTAGGTTAGGTTAGGTTGGTTGGTTAGGTTAGGTTAGGTTAGGTTAGGTTAGGTGTGGTTAGGGTAGGTTAGGTTAGGTTAGGTTAGGTTAGGTTAGGTTAGGTTAGGTTAGGTTAGGTTAGGTTGTGGTTAGGTTAGGTTAGGTTAGGTTAGGTTAGGTTAGGGTTAGGTTAGGTTAGGTTGGTTAGGTTAGGTTAGGTTAGGTTAGGTTAGGTTAGGTTAGGTTAGGTGGTTAGGTTGGTTAGGGTTAGGTTAGGTTAGGTTAGTGGTTGGTGGTTAGGTTAGGTTAGGTTGGTTAGGTTAGGTTAGGTAGGGTTAGGTTAGGTTGGTGTTGGTTGGTGTGGTTAGGTTAGGTTTGGTTGGTTAGGTTAGGTTAGGGTGTAGGTTAGGTTAGGTTAGGTTAGGTTGGGTTGGGTGGGTAGGTTAGGGTTAGGTTTGGTTAGGTTAGGTGGTGGTAGGTTAGGTTAGGTTAGGTTAGGTTAGGTTAGGTTGGTTGGGTAGGTTGGTTAGGTTGGGTTGGGTTAGGTTAGGTGGGTTGGGTTAGGTTAGGTTAGGTTAGGTGTTGGGTGTAGGTGTGGTTAGGTTAGGTTAGGTTAGTTAGGTTAGGTTAGGTTAGGTTGGTTGGTTAGGTTGGGTAGGTGGTTGGTTAGGTTAGGTTAGGGTTGGTTAGGTTAGGTTAGGTGTGGTTGGTTAGGGTTAGGTTAGGTTGGTTAGGTGGTTAGGTTAGGTTAGGTTAGGTTAGGTTTGGTTAGGTTAGGTTAGGTTAGGTTAGGGTTAGGTTAGGGTTAGGTTAGGTTGGTTAGGTTAGGTTAGGTTGGTTGTGGTTAGGTTAGGTTAGGTGTAGGTTAGGTTAGTGGTTAGGTTAGGTTAGGTTAGGTGTTGGTTAGGTTAGGTTAGGTTGGTGGTTAGGTGTGGGTTGGTGGTTAGGTTGGTTGGTTTGGTGTAGGTTAGGGTTAGGTTAGGGTGGTTAGGTTAGGTTGGTTGTGGTTGGGTGGGTGGTGGTTGGTGGTTAGGTTAGGTTAGGTTGGTGTGGTTAGGTTGGTTAGGTTAGGTTAGGTTAGGGGTTAGGTTAGGTTAGGTTAGGTTAGGTTAGGTTAGGTTAGGTTAGTGAGGTTAGGTTAGGTTGGTTAGGTTAGGTTAGGTTAGGGTGGTTGGTTAGGGTAGGTTGGTTGGTTAGGTTGGTTAGGGTTAGGTTAGGTTAGGTTAGGTTAGGTGGGTGGTTAGGTTGGGTGGGTTAGGTTAGGTTAGGTTAGGTTAGGTTAGGTTAGGTTAGGTTAGGTTAGGTTAGGTTAGGTTAGGTTAGGTTAGGTTAGGTTAGGTTAGGTTAGGTTAGGTTAGGTTAGGTTAGGTTAGGTTAGGTTAGGTTAGGTTAGGTTAGGTTAGGTTAGGTTAGGTTAGGTTAGGTTAGGTTAGGTTAGGTTAGGTTAGGTTAGGTTAGGTTAGGTTAGGTTAGGTTAGGTTAGGTTAGGTTAGGTTAGGTTAGGTTAGGTTAGGTTAGGTTAGGTTAGGTTAGGTTAGGTTAGGTTAGGTTAGGTTAGGTTAGGTTAGGTTAGGTTAGGTTAGGTTAGGTTAGGTTAGGTTAGGTTAGGTTAGGTTAGGTTAGGTTAGGTTAGGTTAGGTTAGGTTAGGTTAGGTTAGGTTAGGTTAGGTTAGGTTAGGTTAGGTTAGGTTAGGTTAGGTTAGGTTAGGTTAGGTTAGGTTAGGTTAGGTTAGGTTAGGTTAGGTTAGGTTAGGTTAGGTTAGGTTAGGTTAGGTTAGGTTAGGTTAGGTTAGGTTAGGTTAGGTTAGGTTAGGTTAGGTTAGGTTAGGTTAGGTTAGGTTAGGTTAGGTTAGGTTAGGTTAGGTTAGGTTAGGTTAGGTTAGGTTAGGTTAGGTTAGGTTAGGTTAGGTTAGGTTAGGTTAGGTTAGGTTAGGTTAGGTTAGGTTAGGTTAGGTTAGGTTAGGTTAGGTTAGGTTAGGTTAGGTTAGGTTAGGTTAGGTTAGGTTAGGTTAGGTTAGGTTAGGTTAGGTTAGGTTAGGTTAGGTTAGGTTAGGTTAGGTTAGGTTAGGTTAGGTTAGGTTAGGTTAGGTTAGGTTAGGTTAGGTTAGGTTAGGTTAGGTTAGGTTAGGTTAGGTTAGGTTAGGTTAGGTTAGGTTAGGTTAGGTTAGGTTAGGTTAGGTTAGGTTAGGTTAGGTTAGGTTAGGTTAGGTTGGTTAGGTTAGGTTAGGTTAGGTTAGGTTAGGTTAGGTTAGGTTAGGTTAGGTTAGGTTAGGTTAGGTTAGGTTAGGTTAGGTTAGGTTAGGTTAGGTTAGGTTAGGTTAGGTTAGGTTAGGTTAGGTTAGGTTAGGTTAGGTTAGGTTAGGTTAGGTTAGGTTAGGTTAGGTTAGGTTAGGTTAGGTTAGGTTAGGTTAGGTTAGGTTAGGTTAGGTTAGGTTAGGTTAGGTTAGGTTAGGTTAGGTTAGGTTAGGTTAGGTTAGGTTAGGTTAGGTTAGGTTAGGTTAGGTTAGGTTAGGTTAGGTTAGGTTAGGTTAGGTTAGGTTAGGTTAGGTTAGGTTAGGTTAGGTTAGGTTAGGTTAGGTTAGGTTAGGTTAGGTTAGGTTAGGTTAGGTTAGGTTAGGTTAGGTTAGGTTAGGTTAGGTTAGGTTAGGTTAGGTTAGGTTAGGTTAGGTTAGGTTAGGTTAGGTTAGGTTAGGTTAGGTTAGGTTAGGTTAGGTTAGGTTAGGTTAGGTTAGGTTAGGTTAGGTTAGGTTAGGTTAGGTTAGGTTAGGTTAGGTTAGGTTAGGTTAGGTTAGGTTAGGTTAGGTTAGGTTAGGTTAGGTTAGGTTAGGTTAGGTTAGGTTAGGTTAGGTTAGGTTAGGTTAGGTTAGGTTAGGTTAGGTTAGGTTAGGTTAGGTTAGGTTAGGTTAGGTTAGGTTAGGTTAGGTTAGGTTAGGTTAGGTTAGGTTAGGTTAGGTTAGGTTAGGTTAGGTTAGGTTAGGTTAGGTTAGGTTAGGTTAGGTTAGGTTAGGTTAGGTTAGGTTAGGTTAGGTTAGGTTAGGTTAGGTTAGGTTAGGTTAGGTTAGGTTAGGTTAGGTTAGGTTAGGTTAGGTTAGGTTAGGTTAGGTTAGGTTAGGTTAGGTTAGGTTAGGTTAGGTTAGGTTAGGTTAGGTTAGGTTAGGTTAGGTTAGGTTAGGTTAGGTTAGGTTAGGTTAGGTTAGGTTAGGTTAGGTTAGGTTAGGTTAGGTTAGGTTAGGTTAGGTTAGGTTAGGTTAGGTTAGGTTAGGTTAGGTTAGGTTAGGTTAGGTTAGGTTAGGTTAGGTTAGGTTAGGTTAGGTTAGGTTAGGTTAGGTTAGGTTAGGTTAGGTTAGGTTAGGTTAGGTTAGGTTAGGTTAGGTTAGGTTAGGTTAGGTTAGGTTAGGTTAGGTTAGGTTAGGTTAGGTTAGGTTAGGTTAGGTTAGGTTAGGTTAGGTTAGGTTAGGTTAGGTTAGGTTAGGTTAGGTTAGGTTAGGTTAGGTTAGGTTAGGTTAGGTTAGGTTAGGTTAGGTTAGGTTAGGTTAGGTTAGGTTAGGTTAGGTTAGGTTAGGTTAGGTTAGGTTAGGTTAGGTTAGGTTAGGTTAGGTTAGGTTAGGTTAGGTTAGGTTAGGTTAGGTTAGGTTAGGTTAGGTTAGGTTAGGTTAGGTTAGGTTAGGTTAGGTTAGGTTAGGTTAGGTTAGGTTAGGTTAGGTTAGGTTAGGTTAGGTTAGGTTAGGTTAGGTTAGGTTAGGTTAGGTTAGGTTAGGTTAGGTTAGGTTAGGTTAGGTTAGGTTAGGTTAGGTTAGGTTAGGTTAGGTTAGGTTAGGTTAGGTTAGGTTAGGTTAGGTTAGGTTAGGTTAGGTTAGGTTAGGTTAGGTTAGGTTAGGTTAGGTTAGGTTAGGTTAGGTTAGGTTAGGTTAGGTTAGGTTAGGTTAGGTTAGGTTAGGTTAGGTTAGGTTAGGTTAGGTTAGGTTAGGTTAGGTTAGGTTAGGTTAGGTTAGGTTAGGTTAGGTTAGGTTAGGTTAGGTTAGGTTAGGTTAGGTTAGGTTAGGTTAGGTTAGGTTAGGTTAGGTTAGGTTAGGTTAGGTTAGGTTAGGTTAGGTTAGGTTAGGTTAGGTTAGGTTAGGTTAGGTTAGGTTAGGTTAGGTTAGGTTAGGTTAGGTTAGGTTAGGTTAGGTTAGGTTAGGTTAGGTTAGGTTAGGTTAGGTTAGGTTAGGTTAGGTTAGGTTAGGTTAGGTTAGGTTAGGTTAGGTTAGGTTAGGTTAGGTTAGGTTAGGTTAGGTTAGGTTAGGTTAGGTTAGGTTAGGTTAGGTTAGGTTAGGTTAGGTTAGGTTAGGTTAGGTTAGGTTAGGTTAGGTTAGGTTAGGTTAGGTTAGGTTAGGTTAGGTTAGGTTAGGTTAGGTTAGGTTAGGTTAGGTTAGGTTAGGTTAGGTTAGGTTAGGTTAGGTTAGGTTAGGTTAGGTTAGGTTAGGTTAGGTTAGGTTAGGTTAGGTTAGGTTAGGTTAGGTTAGGTTAGGTTAGGTTAGGTTAGGTTAGGTTAGGTTAGGTTAGGTTAGGTTAGGTTAGGTTAGGTTAGGTTAGGTTAGGTTAGGTTAGGTTAGGTTAGGTTAGGTTAGGTTAGGTTAGGTTAGGTTAGGTTAGGTTAGGTTAGGTTAGGTTAGGTTAGGTTAGGTTAGGTTAGGTTAGGTTAGGTTAGGTTAGGTTAGGTTAGGTTAGGTTAGGTTAGGTTAGGTTAGGTTAGGTTAGGTTAGGTTAGGTTAGGTTAGGTTAGGTTAGGTTAGGTTAGGTTAGGTTAGGTTAGGTTAGGTTAGGTTAGGTTAGGTTAGGTTAGGTTAGGTTAGGTTAGGTTAGGTTAGGTTAGGTTAGGTTAGGTTAGGTTAGGTTAGGTTAGGTTAGGTTAGGTTAGGTTAGGTTAGGTTAGGTTAGGTTAGGTTAGGTTAGGTTAGGTTAGGTTAGGTTAGGTTAGGTTAGGTTAGGTTAGGTTAGGTTAGGTTAGGTTAGGTTAGGTTAGGTTAGGTTAGGTTAGGTTAGGTTAGGTTAGGTTAGGTTAGGTTAGGTTAGGTTAGGTTAGGTTAGGTTAGGTTAGGTTAGGTTAGGTTAGGTTAGGTTAGGTTAGGTTAGGTTAGGTTAGGTTAGGTTAGGTTAGGTTAGGTTAGGTTAGGTTAGGTTAGGTTAGGTTAGGTTAGGTTAGGTTAGGTTAGGTTAGGTTAGGTTAGGTTAGGTTAGGTTAGGTTAGGTTAGGTTAGGTTAGGTTAGGTTAGGTTAGGTTAGGTTAGGTTAGGTTAGGTTAGGTTAGGTTAGGTTAGGTTAGGTTAGGTTAGGTTAGGTTAGGTTAGGTTAGGTTAGGTTAGGTTAGGTTAGGTTAGGTTAGGTTAGGTTAGGTTAGGTTAGGTTAGGTTAGGTTAGGTTAGGTTAGGTTAGGTTAGGTTAGGTTAGGTTAGGTTAGGTTAGGTTAGGTTAGGTTAGGTTAGGTTAGGTTAGGTTAGGTTAGGTTAGGTTAGGTTAGGTTAGGTTAGGTTAGGTTAGGTTAGGTTAGGTTAGGTTAGGTTAGGTTAGGTTAGGTTAGGTTAGGTTAGGTTAGGTTAGGTTAGGTTAGGTTAGGTTAGGTTAGGTTAGGTTAGGTTAGGTTAGGTTAGGTTAGGTTAGGTTAGGTTAGGTTAGGTTAGGTTAGGTTAGGTTAGGTTAGGTTAGGTTAGGTTAGGTTAGGTTAGGTTAGGTTAGGTTAGGTTAGGTTAGGTTAGGTTAGGTTAGGTTAGGTTAGGTTAGGTTAGGTTAGGTTAGGTTAGGTTAGGTTAGGTTAGGTTAGGTTAGGTTAGGTTAGGTTAGGTTAGGTTAGGTTAGGTTAGGTTAGGTTAGGTTAGGTTAGGTTAGGTTAGGTTAGGTTAGGTTAGGTTAGGTTAGGTTAGGTTAGGTTAGGTTAGGTTAGGTTAGGTTAGGTTAGGTTAGGTTAGGTTAGGTTAGGTTAGGTTAGGTTAGGTTAGGTTAGGTTAGGTTAGGTTAGGTTAGGTTAGGTTAGGTTAGGTTAGGTTAGGTTAGGTTAGGTTAGGTTAGGTTAGGTTAGGTTAGGTTAGGTTAGGTTAGGTTAGGTTAGGTTAGGTTAGGTTAGGTTAGGTTAGGTTAGGTTAGGTTAGGTTAGGTTAGGTTAGGTTAGGTTAGGTTAGGTTAGGTTAGGTTAGGTTAGGTTAGGTTAGGTTAGGTTAGGTTAGGTTAGGTTAGGTTAGGTTAGGTTAGGTTAGGTTAGGTTAGGTTAGGTTAGGTTAGGTTAGGTTAGGTTAGGTTAGGTTAGGTTAGGTTAGGTTAGGTTAGGTTAGGTTAGGTTAGGTTAGGTTAGGTTAGGTTAGGTTAGGTTAGGTTAGGTTAGGTTAGGTTAGGTTAGGTTAGGTTAGGTTAGGTTAGGTTAGGTTAGGTTAGGTTAGGTTAGGTTAGGTTAGGTTAGGTTAGGTTAGGTTAGGTTAGGTTAGGTTAGGTTAGGTTAGGTTAGGTTAGGTTAGGTTAGGTTAGGTTAGGTTAGGTTAGGTTAGGTTAGGTTAGGTTAGGTTAGGTTAGGTTAGGTTAGGTTAGGTTAGGTTAGGTTAGGTTAGGTTAGGTTAGGTTAGGTTAGGTTAGGTTAGGTTAGGTTAGGTTAGGTTAGGTTAGGTTAGGTTAGGTTAGGTTAGGTTAGGTTAGGTTAGGTTAGGTTAGGTTAGGTTAGGTTAGGTTAGGTTAGGTTAGGTTAGGTTAGGTTAGGTTAGGTTAGGTTAGGTTAGGTTAGGTTAGGTTAGGTTAGGTTAGGTTAGGTTAGGTTAGGTTAGGTTAGGTTAGGTTAGGTTAGGTTAGGTTAGGTTAGGTTAGGTTAGGTTAGGTTAGGTTAGGTTAGGTTAGGTTAGGTTAGGTTAGGTTAGGTTAGGTTAGGTTAGGTTAGGTTAGGTTAGGTTAGGTTAGGTTAGGTTAGGTTAGGTTAGGTTAGGTTAGGTTAGGTTAGGTTAGGTTAGGTTAGGTTAGGTTAGGTTAGGTTAGGTTAGGTTAGGTTAGGTTAGGTTAGGTTAGGTTAGGTTAGGTTAGGTTAGGTTAGGTTAGGTTAGGTTAGGTTAGGTTAGGTTAGGTTAGGTTAGGTTAGGTTAGGTTAGGTTAGGTTAGGTTAGGTTAGGTTAGGTTAGGTTAGGTTAGGTTAGGTTAGGTTAGGTTAGGTTAGGTTAGGTTAGGTTAGGTTAGGTTAGGTTAGGTTAGGTTAGGTTAGGTTAGGTTAGGTTAGGTTAGGTTAGGTTAGGTTAGGTTAGGTTAGGTTAGGTTAGGTTAGGTTAGGTTAGGTTAGGTTAGGTTAGGTTAGGTTAGGTTAGGTTAGGTTAGGTTAGGTTAGGTTAGGTTAGGTTAGGTTAGGTTAGGTTAGGTTAGGTTAGGTTAGGTTAGGTTAGGTTAGGTTAGGTTAGGTTAGGTTAGGTTAGGTTAGGTTAGGTTAGGTTAGGTTAGGTTAGGTTAGGTTAGGTTAGGTTAGGTTAGGTTAGGTTAGGTTAGGTTAGGTTAGGTTAGGTTAGGTTAGGTTAGGTTAGGTTAGGTTAGGTTAGGTTAGGTTAGGTTAGGTTAGGTTAGGTTAGGTTAGGTTAGGTTAGGTTAGGTTAGGTTAGGTTAGGTTAGGTTAGGTTAGGTTAGGTTAGGTTAGGTTAGGTTAGGTTAGGTTAGGTTAGGTTAGGTTAGGTTAGGTTAGGTTAGGTTAGGTTAGGTTAGGTTAGGTTAGGTTAGGTTAGGTTAGGTTAGGTTAGGTTAGGTTAGGTTAGGTTAGGTTAGGTTAGGTTAGGTTAGGTTAGGTTAGGTTAGGTTAGGTTAGGTTAGGTTAGGTTAGGTTAGGTTAGGTTAGGTTAGGTTAGGTTAGGTTAGGTTAGGTTAGGTTAGGTTAGGTTAGGTTAGGTTAGGTTAGGTTAGGTTAGGTTAGGTTAGGTTAGGTTAGGTTAGGTTAGGTTAGGTTAGGTTAGGTTAGGTTAGGTTAGGTTAGGTTAGGTTAGGTTAGGTTAGGTTAGGTTAGGTTAGGTTAGGTTAGGTTAGGTTAGGTTAGGTTAGGTTAGGTTAGGTTAGGTTAGGTTAGGTTAGGTTAGGTTAGGTTAGGTTAGGTTAGGTTAGGTTAGGTTAGGTTAGGTTAGGTTAGGTTAGGTTAGGTTAGGTTAGGTTAGGTTAGGTTAGGTTAGGTTAGGTTAGGTTAGGTTAGGTTAGGTTAGGTTAGGTTAGGTTAGGTTAGGTTAGGTTAGGTTAGGTTAGGTTAGGTTAGGTTAGGTTAGGTTAGGTTAGGTTAGGTTAGGTTAGGTTAGGTTAGGTTAGGTTAGGTTAGGTTAGGTTAGGTTAGGTTAGGTTAGGTTAGGTTAGGTTAGGTTAGGTTAGGTTAGGTTAGGTTAGGTTAGGTTAGGTTAGGTTAGGTTAGGTTAGGTTAGGTTAGGTTAGGTTAGGTTAGGTTAGGTTAGGTTAGGTTAGGTTAGGTTAGGTTAGGTTAGGTTAGGTTAGGTTAGGTTAGGTTAGGTTAGGTTAGGTTAGGTTAGGTTAGGTTAGGTTAGGTTAGGTTAGGTTAGGTTAGGTTAGGTTAGGTTAGGTTAGGTTAGGTTAGGTTAGGTTAGGTTAGGTTAGGTTAGGTTAGGTTAGGTTAGGTTAGGTTAGGTTAGGTTAGGTTAGGTTAGGTTAGGTTAGGTTAGGTTAGGTTAGGTTAGGTTAGGTTAGGTTAGGTTAGGTTAGGTTAGGTTAGGTTAGGTTAGGTTAGGTTAGGTTAGGTTAGGTTAGGTTAGGTTAGGTTAGGTTAGGTTAGGTTAGGTTAGGTTAGGTTAGGTTAGGTTAGGTTAGGTTAGGTTAGGTTAGGTTAGGTTAGGTTAGGTTAGGTTAGGTTAGGTTAGGTTAGGTTAGGTTAGGTTAGGTTAGGTTAGGTTAGGTTAGGTTAGGTTAGGTTAGGTTAGGTTAGGTTAGGTTAGGTTAGGTTAGGTTAGGTTAGGTTAGGTTAGGTTAGGTTAGGTTAGGTTAGGTTAGGTTAGGTTAGGTTAGGTTAGGTTAGGTTAGGTTAGGTTAGGTTAGGTTAGGTTAGGTTAGGTTAGGTTAGGTTAGGTTAGGTTAGGTTAGGTTAGGTTAGGTTAGGTTAGGTTAGGTTAGGTTAGGTTAGGTTAGGTTAGGTTAGGTTAGGTTAGGTTAGGTTAGGTTAGGTTAGGTTAGGTTAGGTTAGGTTAGGTTAGGTTAGGTTAGGTTAGGTTAGGTTAGGTTAGGTTAGGTTAGGTTA